>CM065589.1:3219688-3505740 GCA_033119425.1 Bufotes viridis | reverse complement strand
CGTGTGTGCAGTGACATGTAGATGGAGGAGCACCCCAGCCTCCTTATATCACAGGGTAAGAGCCGTCATGTGTAGTGTATACACGTGTGTGCAGTGACATGTAACGGAGGAGCAACCAGCCTCATATATCACAGGGTAAGAGCCGTCATGTGCAGTGTATACACGTGTGTGCAGTGACATGTAATGGAGGAGCACCAGCCTCCTTATATCACAGGGTAAGAGCCATAGGCAGTGGTATACACGTGTGTGCAGTGACATGTAATGGAGGAGCACCAGCCTCTGAGTATCACAGGGTAAGAGCCGTCATGTGCAGTGTATACACGTGTGTGCAGTGACATGTAATGGAGGAGCACCAGCCTCTTATATCACAGGGTAAGAGCCGTCATGTGCAGTGTGTATACACGTGTGTGCAGTGACATGTAATGGAGGAGCAATCCAGCCCTTATATCACAGGGTAAGAGCCGTCATGTGCAGTGTATACAGTGTGTGCAGTGACATGTAATGGAGGAGCACCAGCCTCTTGTATCACAGGGTAAGAGCCGTCATGTGCAGTGTATACACGTGTGTGCAGTGACATGTAATGGAGGAGCACACAGCCTCTTATATCACAGGGTAAGGAGCCGCCATGTGCAATGTATACATGTGTGTGCAGTGACATGTAATGGAGGAGCACCAGCCTCTTATATCACCAGGTAAGAGCTGTCATGTGCAGTGTATACACGTGTGTGCAGTGACATGTAATGGAGGAGCACCAGCCTCTTATATCACAGGGTAAGAGCCATCATGTGTAGTGTATACACGTGTGTGCAGTGACATGTAATGGAGGAGCACCAAACTCTTATATCACAGGGTAAGAGCCGTCTATGTGCAGTGTATAGTACGTGTGTGCAGTGACATGTAATGGAGGAGCACCAGCCTCTTATATCACAAGGTAAGAGCCGTCATGTGCAGTGTATACACGTGTGTGCAGTGACATATAATGGAGGAGCACCAGCCTCTTATATCACAGGGTAAGAGCCATTATGTGCAGTGTGTACACGTGTGTGCAGTGACATGTAATGGAGGAGCACCAGCCTCTTATATCACAGGGTAAGAGCCGGCTATGCAATGTACACGTGTGCAGTGACATGTAATGGAGAAGCACCAGCCTCTTATATCACGTAAGAGCCGCCATGTGCAGTGTATACACGTGTGTGCAGTGACATGTAATGGAGGAGCCCCAGCCTCTTATATCACAGGGTAAGAGCCGCTTGTGCAGTGTATACACGTGTGTGCAGTGACATGTAATGGAGGAGCACCAGCCTCTTATATCACAGGGTAAGAGCCATCATGTGCAGTGTATACACGCTGTGCAGTGACATGTAATGGAGGAGCACCAGCCTCTTATATCACAGGGTAAGAGCCGCCATGTGCAGTGTATACACGTGTGTGCAGTGACATGTAATGGAGGAGCACCAGTCTCTATATCACAGGGTAAGAGCCGCCATGTGCAGTGTGTATACACGCGGTGCAGGATATGTAATGGAGGAGCACCAGCCTCATATATCAAGGGTAAGAGCCATGTGCAGTGTATACACGTGTGTGCAGTGACAGGTAATGGAGGAGCACCAGCCTCTTATATCACAGGGTAAGAGCCGTCATGTGCAGTGTATACACGTGTGTGCAGTGACATGTAATGGAGGAGCACCAGCCTCTTATATCACAGGGTAAGAGCTGTCATGTGCAGTGTATACACGTGTGTGTAGTGACATGTAATGGAGGAGCACCAGCCTCTTATATCACAGGGTAAGAGCCGTCATGTGCAGTGTGTACACGTGTGTGTAGTGACATGTAATGGAGGAGCACCAGCCTCTTATATCACAGGGTAAGAGCCGTCATGTGCAGTGTGTACACGTGTGTGTAGTGACATGTAATGGAGGAGCACCAGCCTCTTATATCACAGGGTAAGAGCCGTCATGTGCAATGTATACATGTGTGTGCAGTGATATGTAATGGAGGAGCACCAGCCTCTTATATCACCAGGTAAGAGCTGTCATGTGCAGTGTATACACGTGTGTGCAGTGACATGTAATGGAGGAGCACCAGCCTCTTATATCACAGGGTAAGAGCCGTCATGTGCAGTGTATACACGTGTGTGCAGTGACATGTAATGGAGGAGCACCAAACTCTTATATCACAGGGTAAGAGCCGTCATGTGCAGTGTATACACGTGTGTGCAGTGACATGTAATGGAGGAGCACCAGCCTCTTATATCACAAGGTAAGAGCCGTCATGTGCAGTGTATACACGTGTGGTACAGTGACATGTAATGGAGGAGCACCAGCCTCTTATATCACAAGGTTAGAGCCACATGTGCAGTGTATACACGTGTGTGCAGTGACATGTAATGGAGGAGCACCAGCTCTTATATCACAGGGTAAGAGCCGTCATGTGCAATGTGTATACACGTGTGTGCAGTGACATGTAATGGAGAAGCACCAGCCTCTTATATCACAAGGTAAGAGCCGTCATGTGCAGTGTATACACGTGTGTGCAGTGACATGTAATGGAGGAGCCCCAGCCTCTTATATCACAGGGTAAGAGCCGTCATGTGCAGTGTATACACGTGTGTGCAGTGACATGTAATGGAGGAGCACCAGCCTCTTATATCACAGGGTAAGAGCCATCATGTGCAGTGTATACACGTGTGTGCAGTGACATGTAATGGAGGAGCACCAGCCTCTTATATCACAGGGTAAGAGCCGTCATGTGCAGTGTATACACGTGTGCAGTGACATGTAATGGAGGAGCACCAGCCTCTTATATCACAGGGTAAGAGCCATCATGTGCAGTGTATACACGTGTGGCAGTGACATGTAATAGAGGAGCACCAGCCTCCTATATCACAGGGTAAGAGCCGCATGTGCAGTGTACACGTGTGTGCAGTGACATGTAATGGAGGAGCACCAGCCTCTTATATCACAGGGTAAGAGCCATCATGTGCAGTGTATACACGTGTGTGCAGTGACATGTAATGGAGGAGCACCAGCCTCTTATATCACAGGGTAAGAGCCGTCATGTGCAGTGTATACACGTGTGTGCAGTGACATGTAATGGAGGAGCACCAGCCTCTTATATCACAGGGTAAGAGCCATCATGTGCAGTGTATACACGTGTGTGCAGTGACATGTAATAGAGGAGCACCAGCCTCCTATATCACAGGGTAAGAGCCGTCATGTGCAGTGTGTACACGTGTGTGCAGTGACATGTAATGGAGGAGCACCAGCCTCTTATATCACAGGGTAAGAGCCATCATGTGCAGTGTATACACGTGTGTGCAGTGACATGTAATGGAGGAGCACCAGCCTCTTATATCACAGGGTAAGATCCGTCATGTGCAGTGTATACACGTGTGTGCAGTGACATGTAATGGAGAAGCACCAGCCTCTTATATCACAGGGTAAGAGCCATCATGTGCAGTGTATACACGTGTGTGCAGTGACATGTAATGGAGGAGCACCAGCCTCTTATATCACAGGGTAAGAGCCGCCATGTGCAGTGTATACACGTGTGTGCAGTGACATGTAATGGAGGAGCACCAGCCTCTTATATTACAGGGTAAGAGCCATCATGTACAGTGTATACACGTGTGCAGTGACATGTAATGGAGGAGCACCAGCCTCTTATATCACAAGGTAAGAGTCGTCATGTGCAGTGTATACACGTGTGTGCAGTGACATGTAATGGAGGAGCACCAGCCTCTTATATCACAGGGTAAGAGCCGTCATGTACAGTGTATACACGTGTGTGCAGTGACATGTAATGGAGGAGCACCAGCCTCTTATATCACAGGGTAAGAGCCGTCATGTGCAGTGTATACACGTGTGTGCAGTGACATGTAATGGTGGAGCACCAGCCTCCTATATCACACGGTAAGAGCCGTCATGTACAGTGTATACACGTGTGTGCAGTGACATGTAATGGAGGAGCACCAGCCTCCTATATCACAAGGTAAGACCCGTCATGTGCAGTGTATACACGTGTGTGCAGTGACATGTAATGGTGGAGCACCAGCCTCTTATATCACAGGGTAAGAGCCGTCATGTGCAGTGTATACACGTGTGTGCAGTGACATGTAATGGTGGAGCACCAGCCTCCTATATCACAGGGTAAGAGCCGTCATGTGCAGTGTATACACGTGTTTGCAGTGACATGTAATGGAGGAGCACCAGCCTCTTATATCACAGGGTAAGAGCCGTCATGTGCAGTGTGTACACGTGTGTAGTGATATGTAATGGAGGAGCACCAGCCTCTTATATCACAGGTAAGAGCCATCGTGTACTTTGTCAGGAAGTTACAGAAGCTTTATGAGGCCGGGATCACAAGGGCAGTTTTTGTACAGTTTGTTTTTAGCCAAAGCCTGGAGAGGATTCAAAGTGAATGGCTTCTTCCAGCCTAAAGGGGTCGTCTTATGTTGCTGTTACTAAGTTGAGATGAGACACAGTCTAGACCACCGGCCGGTATACAACAGAGAGCACTGGCACATGGGAGCTACGGAAACAGGATAGCACAGCAAGCTGCACAGTTTCCCTAACTCAGTAACAGCATAGTTTTCTGTGTTTTTCAGTTTCCATAGCTTTCATACGCTGCTGTGAAAGCTACTGAAACAGTGGGCACTGGAGCACTCTGCTGTTTCCCGGCTGGTGGTCTGGACTTACTAGCAGTGAGATGAGACAACCCCTTTAATAGGCATGCTATAAGTTTGTCGACTCTGTAATTTAGATTTAAAAAATAAAAATTTCATTTTGTATCGTTAGCAGAAAATTCTCATAAGAATTCTGAGGGAAACCTTATGTTGTCACTAAATTGTAAAGCAGAAGATGAAGACATCATGCAGTGCTCGTCAGAGAAAACCTTAATGTACATCCAGGACTTCACAGTACAGATCTATCATATAAATCCCCTGTTCATGAGGAATCTTCTGACCAATCACAGTTTGCTACCACAAGTGTCGGTCAGAAAGGAGGTGAAAGGTTTCAAGAGATCACAAAAGATCAAGTCTTTCTACAGGCAGAAGAATTTGCACACTGGAGAAGCCGGTTTCATGTCCAAAATGAGGAAAATATTTTGCATATATATCACATCTTGTTCAACATGAGAGAAGTCACACAGGAGAGAAGCCGTATTCATGTTCAGAATGTGGGAAATGTTTTACACAGAAACAAAGTCTTGCTGCACATCAGAGAAGTCACAGAGGAGAGAAGCCGTATTCATGTTCAGAATGTGGGAATCGTTTTACACTTAGACAAACTCTTGTTAAGCATGCGCTACGTCACGCAGTGAAGAAGCCGTATTCATGTTCAGTATGTGAGCAATGTTTTACACAAAAATCAGATCTTGATAGTCACAGAAGAGTGAGGATACAAGCACAATTCCAGAATTTAGACTTTGATTTCAAATTCAAATAAAGAATGACTTTATTCGCTAATAATTAAAATAACACAAAGAAATACCCACAGTAACCCTATGTTGCCCATTATGTTAAGAGGTACTTGATGAGGCACTTACTATTAATGTGAGGCACAAGAAAGTACAAATTAATAAAACCAAGTGCCTCACATTAATAGTAACACGATCAAATACTTTCTCACATAATGGGCAACAGGATTAATATGTGGAGGCAGATTATGGCATTTATTACTATTAATCTGAAGCACATGGAAGCCCAAATTGATAAAACCATGTGCCTCACATGGTAAGACCATCAAGTGCGTCCTCACGTAATGGACGACACGAGATTAAAATTGTTGTGCAGCAATATATATAAATTAACCCTATCCATACATGGTGGATGCTGGATGTATAATACAGCCGGCACCTGGCTACAATGACAGGGAACGGCAATCGCACCGAACCCTGTCACTTTTATCACTCAGATGCCGCCTTCAACAGCGATTGCTGCCTATGTGAGGTAAGTGTGGGGTGCGCTCCCTGCAGGCTCTGGGTCATGCTCTTCTCCTCCACTTTGCTATAACAGGTACGGGGTATATTGTTTCATACCAGGTTGTGATATTGTGTAAGTTGCACAGCTTATGTTATCTCACTGATTCTAATATATATGTGCATATACCCTGGCATTTATATATTTGTAATACACTATGCGATGCATATGTTTTGCTGCATGATATAATATATAGATTGCTCCCTGGGAGACATCTTTGATCCAGTACTCGCTAGTCACAGCATTAACTGCATTGCTGCTACAAATTCATCTGTTTTTATATTATTCGTTGTAATTTAATAAAGTATCTCATTATACTTTACGTGTGTTCTTAGTTTATTGGTGAAATTGCGTTTTTGTCACACATTGATTATCATCGTGTTGATGATTGTATAGGTTATACTATGTGAGGTAAGGCAGAGAGATGCAGCTCCCTGTGCCTTCCGATTGGAGACCGCAGTGAAATTACTTCTAAAGCTTCCCAGGCCTGCCATGGTAAGCTCGCTCTAGGCCAGTAATGGCTAACCTCCGGCACTCCAGCTGTGCTGAAACTATGACTCCCAGCATGCTCCATTCAATACTCTGGAGTTCTGTGAACAGCCAAGCAAGTGTGCATCTTGGGAGTCGTAGTTTTACCACAGCTGGAGGTTAGCCATCACAGCTCTAGGCTGTTAGATTTTATCTGTTCGGTGTGAGCAGAGCTGCTTGCCCTGAGACACCAGATTGTACAGCTGAAAAAGGTTGAGTGTATATTTCAGATGATGTCTGAGTAGCTCCTCTGAAGTCGCCTTAACGAACCAATCGTCCAAATAAGGGACAACATAATTATCACAAATTCTTAGAGCAGCAGCATCAGCCAAGATCAAGTTTGTGAATGTGTAAGAGCCGAGGAAATTCTGAAGAATGAAAGAATCTGAAAAATTTCTCGTGTGGAGATAAGATAGAATCATGAAGATAAGCATCATTTATATTGATAGTTGCTAAGAAATCTCCTTGTTCAATAATTGGAACTATTGACCAGATTGTCTCTATACAAAATGTTTTCTTTCTGACAAAAATAATAGAAAAATATACCTGCGATTAAATTCCTGTGACTTCAGGACCTCTTCCAAAACCTGGTTCTGAAGAAAATAAAGTACAGCTTCTTCTGGATCAGCTGCTTTCTGGGTGGATGAAGCTTGGTTCTTGTATATCTGTCTAGGGAATGAGTTAAATAGTCTATTGAATAACCTTCTCTGATGATACCTAGAGCACTCTGGTCTGTAGTTACCAAAAGCCATTCTTGTAGGAAGAACAACACTTGACCTTCAAACTGGATCCATGGGTGGAAGAAAAAGAATCTTTTAGTGTAAAAATCTGCCTTCTTCTTTCACAAGCCTTCACGGTCACACATCATATTCTACCTCCGGGATTCATCTCACATGGAATTGTTCTCTGGACGGTTGGGGGTCTGGTGCCTTGAGATGTACTGTGCTTGCAATCAGAAATCTGCCTTCTTCTTTCATTCTTTGAATCAACTAAGGAAGCTCCCATATACTCCAGCTCTCAGACAACACCTTTTCTTCTCCTGAGCATGAAGGTTTCCTCCTCTATATATGCTTTTCTGCTGTTAGTTAAGACTCCATTACAACATTGTGGCTACAGCAAGATATTTACATAGTTCACATACCAGAGTTAGTAAAACAATGCACAATGTGCAGATACCAAGTCTTCTCTTTTCATGTTTTCATATTCCAATTAATTTAACAATGCCACATGCCTCAGGGGAATGCCCCTCTGATATCTTTATAACCCGCTGTACTTCTTGTAATAAATGAGAATTTGCTTTGACCCCAGTGTGTGTGTCACTGTTATTTTCTCCTGTGCACGTAAAACCCTTGGGATACTATTAATATGGAGCAGAAGAGCAAACATGATCAGCTCTGATTGATGGCATCTTCAACAGTTGGCACCCAATGTGGAACTCAGGAGAAGTAACATCGCTAGTCGAAGTTTGGGGTTCCCAGAGCACGGTGGACCACCCTTGAGGGCGAGGACTGCAGCCTCAGAGACAAGGTGAGAAAATTCTGGTTATCTCATCTGCCTCTTGCAGTGCTGCACTGTGCTGTGGTAATCTGTTCTGCTATTGATGGTACATTGTGGATAGTTACAACTTCAGTTGATGTAAAATCCTGAGCTCTTAGAATCCTAGAGAAAATTTGAGTTTGCTCTTCTCTGGTTGTGTTTTGTCATTGGTGTAGTTTGTGTCAGGCACCTTCACAGTTAACGGTGAGCAGAGCAAGAGATTTTCCCTGGTGGGGGGGAGGGGGGCTACTAAATTATCTATTCTGTTCAGACAGAGGGTGTAGCCCTAGGGTGCTCCAAAATCGGGCTTGATTTGGGGGTTACTGATTTATCTGTCTTAGTGATGGAGGGTGTGACCCCAGGTAGCCCCAGATGGCACTCAAATGAGGGGGTCACTAAATTATCCTGCTAACGGAGGGTGTAGTCCCTGGGATTCCCAGGAGGGTGGCGGAGGGTTAGTCCTGGACTGGCAGACCAGATGTGGTAGCCAGGGAAGAAACTGAAAAAATCCTGCACAAGGGGTGAGCACTCCTTGGGAGTTTAAAAGAGAAGGTGCCTGCTTCTGTCTTGGTTGTGTGTGAAGTAAGTAAGCTCACTTGCTGGTTCGGGGGCCCACCGAGGATTTCCCCGGCTACCTGGTAGGCCAGTGGAGCCTGCCTGAAATGTCCAAAGGTGTAATATTTTGGATCGAGCCATCCTGTTGTGTCTGGAACAAGGGGGGAGGGAAGAGTTAGGGCACTTAAACTTTTCTTCCAGATCCAGAGGAGGAGGCTCATGACTGTTTGCAGATAATGTCACAAGGGACAGCGGTAAATCAGCTATTAGATAATCCAGATCATGTGCTCTTTGTGGATGGATCAAAGTATGGTCATGATGGCAGGTACTACACAGGTGGGTCAGTGGTGACTAAAAATAACACTCTAAAAAAGCATTGTCCACACCACCACACATATCTGCTCAAGTGGAGCTAAAAAACTCTGAAGATGGCTTGCAGATATGCAGATGGAAAAACAGCCAACATTTACACTGATTCCAGGTATACCTTTGGGATAGCCCATGATTATGGGCCCATTTGAATGTTGTATCATCCCCTGCATTAGGAGGCGTCTGCTCAGAACCTGTGATTACATTCCTGTGACTTCAGGACCTCTTCCAAAACCTTGTCCTGAAGAAGATAAAGTACAGCTTCTTCTGGATCAGCTGCTTTCTGGGTGTATGAAGCTTGGTTCTTGTATATCTGTCTAGGAATGAGTTAAAAAGCCTATTGAATAACCTTCTCTGATGATACCTCGAGCACTCTGGTCTGTAGTTACCAAAAGCCATTCTTTTAGGAAGAACAACGCTTGACCTTCCATTGGGATCCATGGGTAGAAGAAAAAAGAATCTTTTAGTGTCAGAAATCTGCCTTCTTCTTTCAAAAGCCTTCACGGTCACACATCATATTCTACCTCCGGGATTCATCTCACATGGAATTGTTCTCTGGACGGTTGGGGGTCTGGTGCCTTGAAATGTACTGTGCTTGCAATGAAAGGATTGGGGTATCCCTTTTTAGTGAAGAGACCTTCCATGATCTTATCCTGTTCCAAACCACACAGTTTACCTGGTTCAAAAGGAAGGCTACATAGATTAGATTTCAAATCATCATCAGCGACCCAGGGCTTGAGGCGCAGAGACCACCTAAACACTCCGGAGAGTGATATGGACTCGACGGCTAATTTTACCAGTTGGAAGGAGGCATTGCATAGAAAATTGCAAAATCCACATATTTAAAGGAGGAGAGGGACTCGTCTCTGGGAACCCCAAAGTCAATATCCTTCTGAATAGAATAGATCCACCGACCACACTTCTCAAATAAGGGATATTTAACTTGTATAATTTAAGGATGAACCTAAAACCCTAACCCTAACAATTAATAATCAGTACCTCACCATTGCAAGGCTTCACGCAGAATGTTCTCAGACAGAAGTGGCCACTGAGCTCAGAGTGTCATCAGCAGGTTGCAACAAAGATACAGAGAGACTGGAAGAGTCACAGAAAAGCATAAAAGTGGACATCCTTTGGCCACATCCGACACTGATGACCACTTAATTGTGAACAATGCCCTGTGGAACCGAATGATGAATGCCACACAATTCCAGGCACATTTAAGGTAGGTAAGTACCGTATTTTTCGCCTCTATAAGACGCACCGGCCCATAAGACGCAGCTAGGTTTTTGGGGAGGAAAATAAGAAAAATATATTTTTAACCAAAAGGTGTGCTTTTGGTGGTTTTGGAACTAATGGTGGTCTGTGGATGGCACTATTACTGGGGATCTTTGGATATCACTGTTATGGGGGGATCTGTGAAGGACACTGTTATTGGGGATCTGTGAAGGACACTGTTATGGGGGATCTGTGGATGACACTGTTATGGGGGATCTGTGGATGGCACTGTTATGGGGGATCTGTGGATGACACTGTTATGGAGGATCTGTGGATGACGCACTGTTATGGGGGATCTGTGGATGACACTGTTATGGGGGATCTGTGGATGACACTGTTATGGGGGATCTGGAGATGACGCACTGTTATGGAGGGATCTGGGGAGGACACTGTTATGGGGGATCTGTGGATGGCACTGTGATGGGGGATCTGTGGATGGCACTGTATGGGGGAATCTGTGGATGGCACTGTATGGGGGCATCTGTGGATGGCATTGTTATGGGGGATCTGTGGATGGCACTGTTATATATATGTGTCATCCACAGACCCTCCACCCCATAACAGTACCATTCACAGATCCCCATCCCATAACAGTGCCATCCACAGACCCCCTTCCCCATAGCTTGGAGGGACTGGGTCACTGGGAGGAGGAGCTAGGGGACGGTAATTGCGGAGGGGCCGGTGCAGTGACTGTACTCGGCCCCCCAGTCCCAGTGCTGCACTCCTGAGCTCAGAGTGTCATCAGCAGGTTGCAACAAAGATACAGAGAGACTGAAAGAGTCACAGAAAAGTATAAAAGTGGACATCCTTTGGCCACATCCGACACTGATGACCACTTAATTGTGAACAATGCCCTGTGGAACCGGATGATGAATGCCACACAATTCCAGGCACATTTAAGGTAGGTGAGTAAGTACCGTATTTTTCGCCCTATAAGACGCACCGGCCCATAAGACGCACCTAGGTTTTTGGGGAGGAAAATAAGAAAAATATATATTTTGAACCAAAAGGTGTGCTTTTGGTGGTTTTGGAACTAATGGTGGTCTGTGGATGGCACTATTACTGGGGATCTGTGGATATCACTGTTATGGGGGGATCTGTGAAGGACACTGTTATTGGGGATCTGTGAAGGACACTGTTATGGAGGATCTGTGGATGACGCACTGTTATGGGGGATCTGTGGATGTCATTGTTATGGGGGGGATCTGTGAAGGACACTGTTATTGGGGATCTGTGAAGGACACTGTTATGGGAGATCTGTGGATGACACTGCTATGGGGGATCTGTGGATGACACTGTTATGGGCGATCTGTGGATGGCACTGTTATAGGGGATCTGTGGATGACACTGCTATGGGGAGATCTGTGGATGACACTGTTATGGGGGTATCTGTGGATGGCACAGTTATGGGGGATCTGTGGATGGCACTGTTATGGAGGATCTGTGGAGGACACTGTTATGGGAGATCTGTGAAGGACACTGTTATGAGGGATCTGTGGATGACGCACTGTTATGGAGGATCTAGGGATGACACTGTTATGGGGATCTGGGGATGACACGCTGTTATGGAGGATCTGGGAATGACACACTGTTATGGGGGATCTGGAGATGACGCACTGTTATGGGGGATCTGTGGATGACACACTGTTATGGGGATCTGTGGATGGCACTGTTATGGGGGATCTGGGGATGACACGCTGTTATGGGGGATCTGGGGATGACACACTGTTATGGGGGATCTGGGGATGACACACTGTTATGGGGATCTGTGGATGACACACTGTTATGGGGATCTGTGGATGGCACTGTTATGGGGGATCTGGGGATGACACACTGTTATGGGGGATCTGGGGATGACACACTGTTATGGGGGATCTGGAGATGACGCACTGTTATGGGGGATCTGGGGATGACGCACTGTTATGGGGGGATCTGTGGATGACGCACTGTTATGGGGGATCTGGGGATGACGCACTGTTATGGGGGATCTATGACTGACACTGTTATGGGTGGGATCTGTGAAGGATACTGTTGTGGGGGAACTGTGAAGTATCCTTCACAGATTCTCACCCCATAACAGGGCTGGCACTGTTATGGGGATCTGTGGATGGCACTGTATGGTGGAATCTGTGGATGGCACTGTTATGGGGGATCTGTGGATGGCACTGTATGGGGGAATCTGTGGATGGCACTGTATGGGGGAATCTGTGGATGGCACTGTATGGGGGAATCTGTGGATGGCACTGTATGGGGGCATCTGTGGATGGCATTGTTATGGGGGATCTGTGGATGGCACTGTTATATATGTGTGTCATCCACAGACCCTCCTCACCCATAACAGTACCATTCACAGATCCCCATCCCATAACAGTGCCATCCACAGACCCCTTCCCCAAAGCTTGGAGGGACTGGGTCACTGGGAGGAGGAGCTAGGGACGGTAATTGCGGAGGGCCGGTGCAGTGACTGTACTCGCCCCCGCTCCAGTGCTGCACTATTGAAATATGAAATATTTAATTCAATTAAAAGTTCCTGTTCATGCCCCCAGCCCTAATATTACTGCATCGGCCCTCCGCAATTGCTGGCCCCCAGCTCCTCCTCCCAGTCCCTCCCCACTCGCACGTACATCGCAGCTAGCGATGTAAAAATGTCAGCATTTTCCCCATAAGATGCAGGGCACTTTCCCCCATTTTTGGGGGAAAAAGTGCGTCTTATGGGGTGAAAAATACGGTCAGTAGTAAGAGTAATAAGTGTCATGTCAGACCATTTAAACCATTTACATCAGCGTGGTCTGTGTACTAGGCGACCTGCAAGGGTACCTGACCACAACACCAGGCATAGGCGTCATTGTCTTGCATGGGCCAGGGAGCATCTACGCAGGGCTGAGGGACCAGTGGGCCTCAGTGCTGTTCACTAATGAAAGTAGATTCATGCTGAGCAGAAGTGATGGCCGCCAATGATGTTGGAGACATCAAGAAGAGCGCTCTGCATTAGCCAATGTTGTCACCAGACAAGCCTTTGGTGACGGTGGTGTTACAGTATGGTCAGGTGTGTCTAGGCCATACAGAACTGCCCTACACTTTGTGAATGGTATAGTGACTAATGTTGATCGAGCACCAAAGTGCTCGGGTGCTCAGGTCGAACACATCGGGTGCTCTACAGAGCACCTGAGTATAATGGAAGTCAATGGGAGAACCCGAGCATTAAACCAGGCACCTCCTGCTCTGAAGAGGGAGGGTGCCTGGTTCATAGGAAAAGTTCAGAAATTGATGGAAACACCACCGGAATGGTTCGGGAACAGCATGGGGAGGATGTTTGGATGCATCTTGGACTCCCAGGTCGCTGCTGGGAACAATGTTGTCCAAGTAGTACGACACTTTTACAGACTAATAATAATACGCACAAAACCAAAGATAAAATCGATTTTAGAGGAAAAATTGTTAGGAAACATTCTTTCCTGCATATTTACTTATATAGAAAGTGCAAGTGCTGCCAAAATTACAAGCAAGAGGCAACCTCTATATCACATAAAGGAGGGCCTCATTCATATTGTGGTACAGTTGTTCAGGTAGTGGGACTCCTACACTCATAAAGCCTATGCACTAAGTGAAAGGGCTGCCAAAAATACAAGGAACCGGCACTACAATACACTCTTTGTTACACATAAAGGAGGGCATCATACACACCCTTGAAAAATTATGATTGACTGCTGGTGACCCTCAAAAACATTTGGAGCAAGGGCCTGCTGAGCTGACCATTTAAAAAATTATGGGAGAGTGCCTGCTGCTTAGCTGACCATCGAAAACATTATGGTTAAGGGCCTGCTGCTGAGCTAACCATCGAAAAAAAATTATGGTTGAGGGCCTGCTGTTGAGCTGACCATTGAAACAATTATGGGCGACTGCCTGCTGTTTAGCTACCATTGAAAAAATGATAGGCGAGTGCCTTCTGGTGATCTGACCATCGAAAACATATGTGTCGAGGGCCTGCTGCCGCTTTGGTGACTCTAGATAACCTCGGGCCGATCACATGTCTCTGTGATCCATTTGGATGTTTGCCCTATTAACTTTCAATGATATTTTCTGCGCCTACCATGGTGACCACGGGTAGCGGGGAGTCGGGGGTTCGATTCCGAGAGGGAGCCTGAGAAACGGCTACCACATGCAAAGAAGGCGGCAGGCACGCAGATTACCCACTCACGACTCGGGGAGGTAGCGACGAAAAATAACAATCCCGGGTCGTGGGAAAGGCAGCCTAACACGAAGTTAGCCATGTGTGAGTCCCAACAAACAAGACTTCGCTGTCTTCATCAGGAGGATGACTCTCAATCTCCTCATCCTCTTCTTCTGCCCACCCATGCTGAACAGATGGAATTAAACTTCCATGGGTACTACCCTCTGTAGCAGAGGCAAGCGTCTCCGATTCCTCCTCCTCTTCATCATCAAATTCGCACTGAGAAGACAAACTGAGGATGGTCTGGCTATCACTCTGTGTAATGTCTTCCCCATTTCCACCTCTTCCACATGCAAAGCGTCGTCCTTAATTGTGAGCAGCGAGCGTTTGAGTAGACAAAGAAGTGTTATCGACGCTCACCATCTGTGTTAATTCTTCAAAGTTTCTTAAAACCTCACAGGTCAGACATCCATATCCACTCCTCACTTGTGGAGGAAGCTGACTGGAAAGGCGACGACCATGTTGCAGCCATGTTCCACTACTGCCCTCTGCTGCTCACAAAGCCTGGTCAACATGTGGAACTTCGAATTCCAGCGCGTGCTCACGTCGCACAACAGCCGGCGAGCTGGCAATTTCAAGCACTGCTGCAGCGTTGACAGACCGGCTAAAGCTGTCGATAACTTGTGGAAATGTGCACACACGCAGCGCACCATCACCAGTAGCTCAGGCAAATTGGGGTAGGTTTTGAGAAACCTCTGAACCACTAAGTTTTAGACGTGGGCTATGCATGGGATGTGTGTGAGCTTGCGAAGCTACAAAGCCACCACCAAGTTACGGCCATTATCAGAAACAACCATACCTGGTTGTAGTTCAATTTGGTCTCTTATCCCCTTCCATAGCTCTGCAGCGGTGTGCTGTTTGTCCCCTAAGCATATCAGCTTCAGCACGGCCTGTTGCCGCTTCCCCACTGCAGTGCTACACTGCTTCCAGCTACTGACCGATGGCTGACTGGTGCTGCAAGATGATAATTCAGAGGTGGAAGTGGAGGAGGAGGCGGAGGAGGAGAAGGGGGGGTTGCAGCCACTAACATAGGTGGAGGCGGAAACCCTGATGGACGTAGGGCCCGCAATCCTTGACGTCGGTAGCACCTGTGCCATCCCAGGGTATGACTCGCTCTCGGTCTCCACAAAGTTCACCCAGTGTGCCGTCAGGGAAATGTAGCGTCCCTGGTCGAATGCAGTTGTCCATGTGTCCGTGGTTAAGTGGACCTGCCCAGTAACTGCGTTGGTCAGGGCATGTGTGATGTTATGGAACACATGTTGATGTAAGGCAGGCACGGCACACCTTGAAAAATAGTGGCGGCTGGGGACTGCGTAACACGGGCCGGCTGCCGAAATCAGGCTGTGGAAGGCCTCAGAGTCCACGAGCGTAAATGGCAACATTTCCAGGGCCAGTAATTTGGAAAGCTGCGCATTTAGTGCTATGGCCTATGGGTGGGTGGCTGGGTATTTGCGCTTGTGTTTAAAGGCCTGGGGTAAGGACATTTGGATGCTGCGCTGGAGGTGTTCGCTGATGGTGCTTGCGAAGGTCCAGGTGCAGGGCGGGAGGCATCCAGGCCTGCACCATCGACCGGGGATTGGCCAGCACATAACATAAGGGAAGAGGAGGCAGTGGTCTGACCCGCAGACACAGATTGTGGACCTAGGCGTTCGCCCCACTTATTAGGGTGCTTGGATGCCATGTGGCGGATCATGCTGGTGGTGGTGAGGTTGCTAGTGTTTACGCCCCGGCTTATTTTGGTATGGCACAGGTTGCAAACTACCATTCTTTTGTAGTCCGCACTTTCCTCAAAAAAGCGCCATGGAACAGTTATGTGCCTGTTTGGTGTGGCCCGCCTTCTCCCTTTTGCCACCCCACTGCCTCTTCCAGCCTGTTGCGGTGCTGCAGATCCCTCCCCTTCTGTACTGCTGTCCTTGCTCGGCTTTCCACCTTCCCAGATTGGGTCAGTGACCTCATCGTCCACCACCTCATCTTCCACTTCCTCACTCTGCTCATCCTCCTGACTTGTTGACCTAACCACAACCTCAGTGATTAACAACTGTGTCTCATCCTCTTTCTCAACCTCTTGAGAAAGAAATTGCCGTTGACTTATTGGCAACTGTGTCTCATCATCATCCACCTCATTAAACAGTAATTGCCGTTCCCACCGTCATCTTCTTGTGACTGTGGATGCTTTAGAGGTTGGGAATCAGGGCACAACATCTGTCCCTCTTCAAGCGTGCTTGTCGAGAGGGCCAAATGAAGGAATAGCAATGAAAAGAGGTCCTCGGAATATCCAAGTGTGGGATCACTTGTTTGCCCAGACTCTCCATGGTGGGAGGAAGGAGGATTAGGGTAAGGATTCTGTTGACTAGACTCTTGGCTACTGGAACTGGACTTGGTGGAAGAAAGGTTGGTGCTTAACCGACTGGAAGCATTACCTGCTGAAATCCAACCGACCACCTAGTCGCACTGGTCTGACTTCAAGAGTGGTGTCCTGCGCCGCCCTGCAAACGGGACATGAAGCTAGGTTTCGTGGATGATTGTTTTTCTTGTACAAAATTCATTGCAACAGCACTCTGCAGACCAAATAAATCACAAAACAGTGTTCTAATGCTAATGCTATACTTATCTTGTAGATTGGAGATGCTTGGCAAATACATTTTGTACAAAATTATCTGAGCCCGTCTGCCACACGTCAAGGCGATCTCTGTCACTGTCAGAAGCGGACACCGTCTATTGACAAAGTACACTGTATGTCACAGATAAAAAAATTTAAAGCACATGGTACACTGGAGATGTGGCACTGGTAATGTCACTATCAGAAGTGGACACTGTCTATTGAAAAAGTACACTGTATGTCACTGATAAATTTTTTCAGCGCACATGTTACACTGCAGATGTAGCGCATCTAATGTCACTGTCCATAGCGGACACCATCTACGGAAAAAGTTCACTGAATGTCAGATATTTTTGGGATGCGCACACTTTACACAGGAGATGTGGCGCAGATAATTTAACTGTCCGCAGCAGCCTATTAGACACTATATGACGCAGTTTGCGTTAAAATTAGATATTGCTGCTGCCACACACAATAGTCCTTAAAAGGACTTTTGGGTCTCTGAATAGCACCCAATGACGCTTTCCGGCCAGCCAATCACTGTAATGCCAGTAACCAACATGCTGCGACTGGTGTTCGTCCGAGCATGCTCGCTCAACACTACCTCCACCTTGCTGGGGGCCGGCTTTACCCCCTCCTGGGTGACCAAATGTCCCAAATACTCTATCTGCTGTCGAAACAGTTGGCACTTCTTGGGCTTGATCTTGAGCCCATGGTCTCTCAGCGGTCTTAGGAACTGTTACAGCTTTTGAAGGTGATCCTCAAAGGAGAACCCAAACGCTACTATGTCGTTCAGGTATATTAATACCAACACGAAATTGATCTCCCAGACAGTGCTCCATCAACCGCTAGAATGGTACATCTTTCTTCCACACTAAAACTACTGGAGCAGCCCAAGGACTTTGACTCTCTTGGATCTCCTGGTTTTCCAACATGCTGACCACCATATCCTTCAACTCCTGGTATATTTTAGGTGGGATCTGGTGGTAATGCTCCCTGATCGGTGCAGCATCGCTGGTGGGGATCTCGTGTTCAATGGAGGAAGCACACCCAAAGTCCTCATCATGTCTCATGAATGCCTCCTGAAATTCCCAAAGGGTGTCTTCTAGCAACTTCTGTAGTCCTAGAGTCAGGGTCTTGCAGTCCACCCCCATGGTGGGCAATGATAACTCGACCATTGCACTCTGCTTTAGGGGTCTCCTTTGGATGGGCCTCTGTAGAATAGGTCCAGGCAGACCTCCTAACTGGCTATAAGCGTGAAGATGCTTCATCGAGGAATATCCCCTTCGGACACATAAACTTTGGCCAGCAAGGTATTCCCAGGAATGGTTAACTTGCAGTCTTTAACATTGAGGCAGCGTATGGGCACACATCCATCCTTCACAATAGCGAGGGCCTGGACTACCAGTGGGCAAGTCTGCATTTCCTCTTGGTAAGCGGGCTCGATCAGTACCTCCAGTCCATTCAGTTGTCATCCAGCCCCCACCAGCAGCATCAATATTTCTTATCGAGGTGGGACCTTCACCGGGTCCTCTGCGGCACCTTCACGTGTCCAATGAGCCAACTGGACATGTTGCTCTTTGCAGACTACAGCTTCTCACCATCTGCTATAAAACCTTCTGAGTTGGCCGGTGCATGATGGCCTGTTGCCAATACTTCTGCCCTTCTTTGGCATAGAGTTGATGGTCTAGGTCTCTCAGCCAATTCATACCTAGTGTCATGTCCATTTCTTTCCAGGGTGAATGGTCCACCAGCACGACCCCCTTCTTGCCGATGTCTTGCCCAAACAGTAGGACCCGCATGCAGACTATCTCTTGGACGTCCATCTCTCTGTTGTTGGCAGCCGCCAGCCTGATGACACTCCCGTCTTCTGGCTCCATCATATGTCCAAAGTGTCTTCCGAAGAACTCAAGGTGCACTCTGACCCTGTATCAACTAGGCAGCGTACCTTTGACTTTCCAACTTGGCTTCCATAACGAGGCTGCTGGCATACAGGTCGTGTTCCCCACGCATAGGGCTCAGCTTCTGGTGTACCGCCACACGACGCCCAGCTCCTGCGGCGGTCGGAAGTTTAACGAGGCACTCACTGGCCATAAGACCGTACTGTCGACAAGCACAGTAGAGGGGCCCTCTTTTGACGTTTCCCGCACCTAAGTTATCCTGGGTGGAGTGGCGCGCGGTGCTGGGGTCATTTCCGGAGGCCAGGAAGATTCTGCCTTCATCTGTTCAGGGCACTCTCTGGCCATATAGCTGTACTGTCGACAAGCCCAGCAGAGGGCCCCTCTTTTGACGTGTCCTCGCACCTGAGTTATCCTGGGTGGAGTGGCGCGGGTGCTGGTGTCATTTCCGGAGGCTAGGGAAATTCTGCCTTCATCTGGGATACCTCCAGCCGAAGTTCTCTCAATTCTGTCTGCAGTGCCAGGACCACATCCTTTAAGGACTCTGAGTCTTCAGACTCCGACCGGTCCCCTGTAGCATTGGTGCTACTCAAAACTCTCGCGCCACAGGCATGTCCTCTTCTTCTCTCTCCACGGCGGCTAGGTAGATGCTGAAGAATGTCACGTTGGCCGTCGTCTGGGTCATCTCTTGCAATTTGTCCTATAAGAACTTGTTGGATAGCCCCACTATGAACTGGTGTCTTAGTAATCGGTCCACCTCCTGAAAGGCTCCCATGGCCTCTGGGTCTCGCCGCAGTATTTCATTTAACGTCTCTTATGGGGCATTGGAGTATTGCATTAAGGTCTCAAACAATTGGTTGGGTGCTTAGTACGGGCTGGCTTGATGTGCAACACAACAGTTCACAATCTTACCATGCTCTATATTATTCCCCTCCCATAACGAGTCCGGTAACACGTGCCTGATTATTACTCCTGAGCAAAACGCTGAACTGGATGGAGTTTGTGGGGTGTTTATCAGCTCCCAAATGTGCAATGTCCCTTTTAGTAATATAGTCCTTGTAGGACCAGTAGCAACTCTTTAGACCTGACACAAAGCAGAGACCCTAACTATCTAACTACAGGCCTGGTCTAAGTCTCTAGGCGCCAACACTGCAGTACGGAGCGTGCACAATCTTACCGACCCGGGTCTGTTCTTTATCTACTGATGTCTCTGAACCGAACAACCAGTCTCTCCAGCAAACATGAGATCCCACAGGGTATGCAGCTTGTTCCGTAGCTCTTGTGAGCCTTCCTGGAAACAATCCTCCCTTCTCCGAACAGGATTTGGGTCTTGGACAAACAATCAGCTGTGGTCACAGAGGAGGTCCTCTCACTCCTGGATCCATTAGCTTCTCTGCTCACACACAGTTCCTCAGCTCTCAGCTGGCTCCTAAGATGGCTGCTCCTTCTTCATGCTCTGAGAAAACCCACACCTCTTATGAATATGGAAATGTATCTGCAGTCAGTCAGCTGAGCTTAGGAAACAGCAGCATCTTGTGGCCAAACAGCAGAATGTCAGTCCAGAACATGTCATTTAATCCACACACAAACAATATTCAAACTGTGGGAGCTGTTTCTCAATCTCACAGCTCCACATCCATAAGCTTGGTGGGTTGTCTTGGCATCTTGGCTCTGGCTCAGCAAGGGCAGCAATATGTCCAGCTCCACACAGGTAGCAGGAGCCAGACACAGAAAATGCTCATTTCCTATGGAATCTACTTTCAGCTGTTGCTAAGTAACATGCGTTAAAAATGTAATGCAACGCACTGTATCCGTATGCAATGTGTCATTCACGCAGCCCCATTTATTTCTAGGGAGCCAGGGCTGCTTGACAAATGCAGAATATAGAACATGCTGCGATTTTCATGTAACGCAGAAGTAATGTGTGAAAAAATGCTCATGTACAGAGACCCATTGAAATTAGTGGGTCAGGAATCAGTGCAGGCGCTGTGCGTTCACTTCACGCTTTGCACCCACGCGAGAAAACTCGCTCATGTGAAAGGCGCCTAAGAGTTCAATACTAGAGTTGAGCGAACTTCTATTTTTAGTTCGGCGTCCAAAGTTCAGGTTCGGGTTATCGTAGCATCCAGTTATGGATTCCGCTATCATGGACCATAACGGCATTTGGAATCCATAAGGGGCTGCTTCATTGAACCTGAACCTTGGACAACCCTAAGGACCTGGGTGACGTCACTGTCATGTGATCAGTGCAGGGGCGTGGCTCAGTACTGGATTGGATAAGAGGTGATCCAGTACTGAGCCACGCCCTGCACTGGTCACATGACGGTGACGTCACCCCAGGTCCTTAGGGTTGTCCAAGGTTCGGGTTTATTGAAGCAGCCCCTTATGGATTCCAAATGCTGTTATGGTCCGCGGTACAATAGGAGTACTGCTGCCCTGATCCATTTGGTCAAGTAGGGGATCCCACTAGGTTACTCCCGTAGGTCCAAAATAAGGGGGTTCGGTGCTCCTGCATAGAAGACATGAATCAGGGTGCAGTAGAAGTAATGTATGATCCTGAGGTATATCGTTCAATAGCAATAATACACGTGATTGATACAAATCGCAATCTAGGACAGAAAAAACATTATGCAAAGAGTCCACATGAGATTTATCAGCTGGTACCGGACGCAACGTAGAGGCGCATCATAACAATACAGGATGCTCAGCGAGAAGCCCCAGCAAGATAGTGGTGATATGGGGCACAAACAAGTAAACAGGCAGGCGGCATGTAAGCAGAAGACAATGAAACAAAAGAGGGCGCAGAAAAGAATAGCCCGCGGTAAGGACACTGTAGCGCTGTAACGGGGCAGCCGGCGTGTGCCACCCTTTTAACGCGCTCATGGTGGGCGGTGACAGCAGCTGAGAAGATAGAGCAGCGGGGCTTCAAAAAAAACATAATCCTCTACAGAAAATAGGAAAGAACTACAACTCCCAACATTTCCTAGGTATGTAGACAGAGGGAAAAAAACTCATCAATCTTGCAATTTCTTCTACATACAAAACTCCGCCCCCTCATGTCACATGACCGACATCACTACTTATTTAACACCCCTCTTATCCTCCCCACTGCCGAGCCACACCCCTTGCACTGATTATATGTAGTGACATCATCACAGGTCCTTCACCCCCCCCCCTCACCATTGCCTTGTCGCTGCACTGATCACATGACAGTGATGTCACCACAAGTACTTCGCCACCTCCTACCTTTACCACTTCTGAGCCCCGCCCCATACGCTGATCACATGACAGTGACGTCACCGCCAGGTCCTTCACCACCTCCTCTCCACACTGCTGAGCTCCGCCCTCTGCATTGATTACATGACAGTAACGTCTCACATGTTCTTCAACACCTCTTCTTCCGACTGCTGAGCCCCGCCCCCTGCACTGATCACATGACGGTGACATCACCCCAGGTCCTTCACCTCTTCTCCTCTCCACTGCTGAGCCCCGCCCCCTGCACTGATCACATGACGGTGACGTCACCCCAGGTCCTTCAGCTCTGGCAGTGCAGCAGACACTGGGCAGGTCCTGGTCGGTAGTCAGGGCTCTTGTTCTCTCTGGTATCAGCCATTCCTCCAGCCTGCAGGTAAGATGAGCTGTGAGGAGATAGTGTGGTGGAGAGCTCAGACATGTCACCTCTGGAGATTCTCCTCCATTACACACAAGGAGTCCTTCTCCGCTCCTCAGCTTAGTATGATGGGGGAGGAGTAGTGGAGATAGTGGGGGTTGTCATCATTCGCTGGCCCCTGACTGTCCTGGTGAGGGGCCCCTGCCTCCAGGAGGAGAATGAATGGAGCGGGGCCCGGCCTGAGCTCAGCTCTCTCAGTCTCTTCTCTAGGAGTTCTGGACACAGCTGAGCACAGCCCAGAGGTGGGACCTGCATCTATCAGACACTTATCTCCTGTGGAGCCACCAGAGAGCTCCATGTTGGGGCCCCTGGAATCCATGTGGTGAGGGCCCCTCCAGGCTCAGGAAGTGCGGTTCTGGAGGTGACATCTGGTCTTGTCCCCTGGATGATTTCTCTCCTCTTCTCATAAAGGCGCCTGCAGCACTAGAAGCCTCCAGCTCCTCCAGTTCTCTCCTCTTCTCCTGAATGACCCCGAGGATGGACGGGAAGGAGATCAGCAGAAGAATATTAGACCTCACCTTGGAGATCATCTCCCTGCTGAGCGGAGAGGTAAACTTCTCTAGATTTCTCTCCTCTGTATTGTATTCTGTAACAAGTCAGACATCGGGAAGGAGAATCCATCATAGGAAGTGATAGGAAGAGTCCAGGGTCCTGGAGAACGGCCCTCAGACCTTCCAAGTGACGGAGAACCTGAAGATCAGCCCCCAGTATGGTGAGTGATGTGTCATGTGACCAGTGACCAATAGTCATGTAGGAGCCATGAGGAGGTAAGTAGGCACGTTGTACCAGGAGGAGAGGCCGGAGGAGAGCACATGGCCCCTGAAGGGTTTATTCCCTAAGTGTCTCTCTCCATCCACAGGAGTACACAATAGTGAAGAAGACATCGGGGGACTGTGTGACTCCCATCATCCATCTCCAGGAGTCAGGAGGGCGGAGCAGGACCCCTCACCCCATCACAGAGCCTCCCCTCACCCCTGATACATGAGCAGAAGATCCTAGAGCTCACCCACAAGATGATGGAGCTGCTGACTGGAGAGGTGACACTGCTGGGAATGCTGGGAAATTCTCCAGTAACAGCACTGGAGGGTCTGGGTGATGACGGTGTCATTGTGTTGTCAGGTTCCTATAAGGTGTCAGGACGTCACTGTCTATTTCTCCATGGAGGAGTGGGAGTATATAGAAGGACACAAGGATCTGTACAAGGAGGCCATGATGGAGGAGCACCAGCCTCTTATATCACAGGGTAAGAGCCGCCATGTGCAGTGTATACACGTGTGTGCAGTGACATGTAATGGAGGAGCACCAGCCTCTTATATCACAGGGTAAGAGCCGTCATGTGCAGTGTATACACGTGTGTGCAGTGACATGTAATGGAGGAGCACCAGCCTCTTATATCACAAGGTAAGAGCCGTCATGTGCAGTGTATACACGTGTGTGCAGTGACATGTAATGGAGGAGCACCAGCCTCTTATATCACAGGGTAAGAGCCGTCATGTGCAGTGTATACACGTGTGTGCAGTGACATGTAATGGAGGAGCACCAGCCTCTTATATCACAGGGTAAGAGCCGTCATGTGCAGTGTATACACGTGTGTGCAGTGACATGTAATGGAGGAGCACCAGCCTCTTATATCACAGGGTAAGAGCCGTCATGTGCAGTGTATACACGTGTGTGCAGTGACATGTAATGGAGGAGCACCAGCCTCTTATATCACAGGGTAAGAGCCGTCATGTGCAGTGTATACACGTGTGTGCAGTGACATGTAATGGAGGAGCACCAGCCTCTTATATCACAGGGTAAGAGCCGTCATGTGCAGTGTATACACGTGTGTGCAGTGACATGTAATGGAGGAGCACCAGCCTCTTATATCACAGGGTAAGAGCCGTCATGTGCAGTGTATACACGTGTGTGCAGTGACATGTAATGGAGGAGCACCAGCCTCTTATATCACAGGGTAAGAGCCGCCATGTGCAGTGTATACACGTGTGTGCAGTGACATGTAATGGAGGAGCACCAGCCTCTTATATCACAGGGTAAGAGCCGTCATGTGCAGTGTATACACGTGTGTGCAGTGACATGTAATGGAGGAGCACCAGCCTCTTATATCACAGGGTAAGAGCCGCCATGTGCAGTGTATACACGTGTGTGCAGTGACATGGCTCCAGTCAGAAACTGCTGTGTGTGATTTAGTACATAGCGCATGGCACGCCCCAGGGTTCAGCACTGCAGCAGCAGATATACTCAAGGATGTATGATTGGTGCCCAGAGCAACGTGGGCGAGGTGGTTAAGGTACCCCGGGAACACATGTCTTGCCCTTTGTATCTGTTTCAATGCTTGCAGACTACCTTCAACTACCCAAGGTGGGTGTATATGAGTATGTATTGATGTGTGATGACTTGTTTTCAGGATGGCCAAAAGAGTACCCAAAGACACAAGAATATGGCCAAAGTTGTATGCAGGTATGATGTACCTGAGACCATTGAAAGTGACAGAGGTGATGCAGGAGATGATGAAGGTTTTGGGTGTAGAACAGGCCTCACATGCTTCGTACCATCCACAAAGCAGCGGTAATCACTGATAACGAGGCTTTGAGGCCTGAGCCAAATGATTTGCCAGTTCGATTGCCAGGCGCTTGAGATCAGTGGCTGGGAGTGGGCTAGGCCCGAAGATATCTTCCTGCGAGGGAGCTGGCTGAGTGTCGAGTGGCACGCTGTTTGGTATGATGTTCGTGTTCTCCGACGCCATCTTGGACACGCTATCACACTGCCCAGGCCTCTGATCTTCTCCGTCACCAGGTTTCTTCCAGCTCCTTAATAAATACCTCTCCATGCAATCAAGGAGATCTTATGGGGTATCCCACCTTGTGGTTGGGGAAAATGAGCCCTTATTCGGTCTGTGGAGGGTGATCTCATCGGTAGAGTAGGAAACAAAGAACTGAACGGGACACTAAAGTTAAAGATTAAAAATCCATGGCAGAGACTGGTAAGCCATGTACAGAGTGCCTGCTGGTAGCCCTCTTATCAGTAAGGTATACACCTAACCGTAAGTCAGGCCTTAGTCCCTATCAGCTCCTTAGTGGGTCAGGCCCCTAGGACAGGATTGTGTTTTCCACAGCAGCTCCAGATACAACACGGTTGTCTGACAGATTATGTGATCAGTTTTGTACGAGCATTTGACTAAAGTACATTCTCGAGTTTTTCTTCACTTCCATATCTTGATAAAGCACCAGGAACCAACCCACTTGTGTCTGGAGATTGGGTGCTGGTAAAAGACACGTTAGAAAAGTCCTAAAACCCTGGTTTGATGGTCCATTCCGAGTGTTGTTGACCACAAGCACATCAGTGAAGCTCAAAGGAAAGCCTAATTGGATCTATGCCAGTCAGTGCAAGAAAATGTCTGGAGACTTGAAAGGATGTTTCTCGTTCCCCTTGTGTGACCGCTGATCTTGACTAAAAGAATATGGATTCTAATTGAGATAATAAAAATGGGCTTCTGGGTTGGAGAAAAGTTGTGCAAAATAAAGAACAAAGTTGTTACAGTCCGATACTTCAAGCCCAGGGAGCCATTGAAAGTTGTCCAAAGATGTTCACAATAATCAATGGCCAGGTCATGAATGCCCTAAAAAGGGCTTATTGCCTATTCCTGAATTTCTCTTTAATTCTGCTGTTTGCGCCAATTGTTCCTTTGGCATCCCCTGCATTAGGAGTTTTTTTCAAAGTTGTAGCTGAGGCTACCCCAGGGATGATCATGAGAGAATTTCATGAGGATGGGAGCCAAGGTCCACTTCGTTCTGCTAGGATGACACCACCTGGAGATCATCGACCATAGGGACAGACATCTGACTTCCCTTTGCTCAAGTCCATTGTCATGGGAGGCTATACACTAGGCTAGGTTGTCATGGAAACTGGTGAAGAGGATGTCGGAGCACTGGGACACATGTGCTAGGTTTTCATTAGGGAAAGAATGAGGTCCAAGGGGGGACTGATAGAGATGTGGACTTCATTCTTTGATTCAGCTAAGAAAGCTCCCATATACTCCAGCTCTCAGACAACACCTTATCTTCTCCAGAGCACAAAGGTTCCATCCTACTGAAGAGAACATGGCTCCTTGCTACATCATATCTGCCTTTCTGCTGTTAGTGAAGACTCCATTACAAGATAGCGCCTGTAGTTAGATATTTACATACCACAGTTAGTAAAACATTGCGCAGATGCAAAGTGTTATCTCTTTTCCTATTTTCATATTTCAGCCAATGTAACAATGCCATGAGCCTCAGGGGGAATGCCCCTCTGATGTCTATATAACCTGCTTCACTTCCTGTAATAAATGAGAATTTGCTTTGACCCCATTGTGTGTGTCACTGCCATTTTCTCCTGTGCACATAAAACCCTTGGGTTACTATTAATTTGGAGCAGTAGAGCAAACATGATCAGCCCTGATTGAGGGCATCTTCAACACTACATAAGCAATAAGTCTCTCCTATCACTGCCTTACCCGCCTCCCAAAACAGTATTGAGTTGGTGACATGTTCTTGGTTTAGAGTGCTGAACTCTAGCTACCAACCTTGCAACAGCACGGCAAAAGAATCATCCTTCCATATGAACTCTGCACCCCTCAGGACCAAGTCCGCTAGAGTCAAGACAACCGGTTAATGGTCTGATATCACCAGATTCTCGATAAGTACCTCCTGCACCCTGGGCGCCAACTGTAGATCTGCGAACCAGTAGTCAATTCTAGACCATGAGTTTTGCGCGTGGGAGTAGTGTGTATATTCCCTGACATCAGGGTGCGAGATCCTCCACATATCCAGCAGAGATTTGTCCTCTAAGAAGGCAGTCAGTATCCCGCCATCAGCCTCCTTAGTGGTCCTAAGTCTGCCTGTGATCTTCCCTTTAGGATTGCTACTGCGTTAAAATCCTCCAACAAGCTTGTCTCTCGTCGGGTCTTGCAAGAGCTTGTCTCTCAGGCATGCCAAAAAGGTTTCTGGGTTACATTAGGGGCATATACATTATAAAGACTGCGTTCTCCCCGGGACTCTTATTTTTAAAGCTAGTATTTTCCTTCGATGTCTATGGTCTGACCTTGTACCTTATGGACTCGTTTTTATGTATTAATGTAATTACTCCCGCTTTACCTTGAACTGCTGCAGAACCATACACCCCTCCCACCCAAAGCTTAGCCATTCTCTGGAAGTCAGCTTCTACAATGTCCGTGCCTAGGCGCTTGAGATGACGCAGCACCATCATACGCTTCTGCGGGGAACGCAGGCCTTTGATGTCCCAGATGATTATTTTAACCATTTTGAAATGTGATACAGCACATCTCGCTGTGTCGTCTCATGGAAGTATAAAAGTAGTCAGCAGGAATAACACAACAGAAAGTTAACCAATAAAAATAAGTGAACATAGTAGGTTAAGCGGTAGTCCAACCGTAGAAAGAGGAACCGTCGTGGACGTCTCTTTTTCTGGTATCTTATGACAGAATGACAGTACCTGCATGTCACGATGCCCCCTGGGGGTTTATCTGCCCAATACCTCAAAGAGTCTCTCAGCGTCGAAGTCGCCCTTGTTCTTTAGCAGATGAAGTTATGCCGTCCATCCTCCGCTTTGCTTGGCCCGGTGATGACGATAACCCGGATGAATTGCCTTGCGTGGTTTTTGGTCCGCTTCTTTCCATCCCTCGTTGCTATCTCGATCCGGTAGATATGGGCCTTGAGCGAACAAAGCTTCAGCCTCCGAGGCGGATTCTTGTATCTTGTACGATCCATCTGCGCATCTGACGCGCAGCAGCGCTGGGTACATTAGCTGAAAACATATGTTGTGCTGAAATAAAGATGTGCATATCCCGCTGAAAGCGCTTCTTTTTTTTGTTACCACTGCAGACTAATCGTTAAACAGCATAACTTTGTGCCCCTGATAAGTCAGCGGTTATTTTCGCACCCGGTAGGCTCGTATTATAATATCCTCTTTATCCAAGAAGTCTAAGTACTTCATTATAACTTGTCTCGCTCTCTGAATTTTCTTTGGGGCCATCTGTGGAGCCCAAATTTGGGCCTTGTCTATGTGCTCGCTCCACTATCCGTGGTATTGACAGACCAATCGCTTTCGGTAAATCAGATTCACTTATGCGCCTCCGCTCCGACGCAGGAACCATCTCCGGAAACCCCACTAGGCGTATGTTACTACGGTGGTAACGATTTTACAAATCGTCTACTTTATCTCTAAGTTCCCCAACCGCACGCTGCAACATCGCTACTTTCGTATTGCTGCCTCCCAGATCTTCTTCCACACATGAGGTTCGCTGCTCATCGATACGGCAGCCTTGCTGTGTAGAAGCTTCTTGCAGCTCTGTAAGGGCTGCTTGCACCGTCGCTGATAACGATGCTTTGAGGTCTGACGCCAAATGATTTGCCAGTTCAATTGCCAGGCGTTTGAGATCAGTGGCTGGGAGTGGGCTAGGCCCGAAGATATCTTCCTGCGAGGGAGCTGGCTGAGTGTCGAGTGGCACGCTGTTTGGTATGATGTTAGTGTTCTCCGACGCCATCTTGGACACGCTATCACACTGCCCAGGCCTCTGATCTTCTCCGTCACCAGGTTTCTTCCAGCTCCTTAATAAATACCTCTCCATGCAATCAAGGAGATCTTGCAGGGTATCCCACTTTTTGGTTGGGGAAAATAAGCCCTTAGGCGGTCTGTGGAGGGTGATCTCATCGGGAAGGAGAGCGGAGCTCCGCTAGTCGCGTCACTCCATACCAGCGCCGGAACCAGAAGTCCGACATTTCAGCCTTTTATGTCGTCCATAGGAGACTCCAGAGAGAAGACCACAGCTATGTACTGCCTGTTATATCAGAAAACTACAACCCCCAGCATGTCCAGACAATAATATATCAGAGGAGAGAACTACAACTCTCACAATGTCCAGACTGTTATATATCAGAGGAGAAAAGTACAGAATGTTATATGATATCTCAGAAGTAACACTCCAGGCTGTTATTGTAGGTTTCAGCAGTGAGAACTATAACTCCAGGCATTTCTCCAGATCTGTAGGAAAGAAATCATAAAATGCTTTCTCCATACAAGGATCATCCCTCACATGTCACATGACCACAATTACAGATCTTCCTCCTTCTTATCTCCGTTGAACAGCTGACCCCGCCCCCTGCAATGATCACATGATGGTGACATCACCCCAGGTCCTTCACCACCTCTTCTCCTCTCCACTGCTGAGCCCCGCCCCCTGCACTGATCACATGATGGTGACGTCACCCCAGGTCCTTCACCACATCCTCTCCCCACTGCTGAGCCCCGCCCCCTGCACTGCTCACATGACGGTGACATCACCCCAGGTCCTTCACCACTTGCTCTCCCCACTGCTGACCTCGCCCCTACAATGATCACATGACGGTGACGTCACCCCAGGTCCTTCAGCTCTGGCAGTGCAGCAGATACTGGGCAGGTCCTGGTCGGTAGTCAGGGCTCTTGTTCTCTCTGGTATCAGCCATTCCTCCAGCCTGCAGGTAAGATGAGCTGTGAGGAGACAGTGTGGTGGAGAGCTCAGACATGTCACCTCTGGAGATTCTCCCCCATTACACACAAGGAATCCTTCTCCGCTCCTCAGCTTAGTATGATGGGGGAGTAGTGGTAATAGTGGGGGTTGTCATCATTCGCTGGCCCCTGACTGTCCTGGTGAGGAGCCCCTGCCTCCAGGAGGAGAATGAATGGAGCGGGGCCGGCCTAAGCTCAGCTCTCTCCAGTCTCTTCTCTAGGAGTTCTGGACACAGCTGAGCACAGCCCAGAGGTGGGACCTGCATCTATCAGACACTTATTTCCTGTGGAGCCACCAGAGATCTCCATGTTGGGGCCCCTGGAATCCATGTGGTGGGGGCCCCTCCAGACTCAGGACGTGCGGTTCTGGAGGTGACATCTTGTCCCCTGGATGATTTCCTCTCCTCTTCTCATAAAGGCGCCTGCAGTACTAGAAGCCTCCAGCTCCTCCAGTTCTCTCCTCTTCTCCTGAATGACCCCGAGGATGGACGGGAAGGAGATCAGCAGAAGAATATTAGACCTCACCTTGGAGATCATCTCCCTGCTGAGCGGAGAGGTAAACTTCTCTAGATTTCTCTCCTCTGTATTGTATTCTGTAACAAGTCAGACATCGGGAAGGAGAATCCATCATAGGAAGTGATAGGAAGAGTCCAGGGTCCTGGAGAACGGCCCCCAGACCTTCCAAGTGACGGAGAACCTGAAGATCAGCCCCCAGTATGGTGAGTGATGTGTCATGTGACCAGTGACCAATAGTCATGTAGGAGCCATGAGGAGGTAAGTAGGCACGTTGTACCCGGAGGAGAGGCCGGAGGAGAGCACATGGCCCCTGAAGGGTTTATTCCCTAAGTGTCTCTCTCCATCCACAGGAGTACACAATAGTGAAGAAGACATCGGGGACTGTGTGACTCCCATCATCCATCTCCAGGAGTCAGGAGGGCGGAGCAGGACCCTCCCCCATCACAGAGCCTCCCTCACCCCCTGATACATGAGCAGAAGATCCTAGAGCTCACCCACAAGATGATGGAGCTGCTGACTGGAGAGGTGACACTGCTGGGAATGCTGGGAAATTCTCCAGTAACAGCACTGGAGGGTCTGGGTGATGACGGTGTCATTGTGTTGTCAGGTTCCTATAAGGTGTCAGGACGTCACTGTCTATTTCTCCATGGAGGAGTGGGAGTATATAGAAGGACACAAGGATCTGTACAAGGAGGCCATGATGGAGGAGCACCAGCCTCTTATATCACAGGGTAAGAGCCGTCATGTGCAGTGTATACACGTGTGTGCAGTGACATGTAATGGAGGAGCACCAGCCTCTTATATCACAGGGTAAGAGCCGTCATGTGCAGTGTATACACGTGTGTGCAGTGACATGTAATGGAGGAGCACCAGCCTCTTATATCACAGGGTAAGAGCCGTCATGTGCAGTGTATACACGTGTGTGCAGTGACATGTAATGGAGGAGCACCAGCCTCTTATATCACAGGGTAAGAGCCGTCATGTGCAGTGTATACACGTGTGTGCAGTGACATGTAATGGAGGAGCACCAGCCTCTTATATCACAGGGTAAGAGCCGTCATGTGCAGTGTATACACGTGTGTGCAGTGACATGTAATGGAGGAGCACCTGCCTCTTATATCACAGGGTAAGAGCCGTCATGTGAAGTGTATACACGTGTGTGCAGTGACATGTAATGGAGGAGCACCAGCCTCTTATATCACAGGGTAAGAGCCGTCATGTGCAGTGTATACACGTGTGTGCAGTGACATGTAATGGAGGAGCACCAGCCTCTTATATCACAGGGTAAGAGCCGTCATGTGCAGTGTATACACGTGTGTGCAGTGACATGTAATGGAGGAGCACCAGCCTCTTATATCACAAGGTAAGAGCCGTCATGTGCAGTGTATACACGTGTGTGCAGTGACATGTAATGGAGGAGCACCAGCCTCTTATATCACAGGGTAAGAGCCGTCATGTGCAGTGTATACACGTGTGTGCAGTGACATGTAATGGAGGAGCACCAGCCTCTTATATCACAGGGTAAGAGCCGTCATGTGCAGTGTATACACGTGTGTGCAGTGACATGTAATGGAGGAGCACCAGCCTCTTATATCACAGGGTAAGAGCCGTCATGTGCAGTGTATACACGTGTGTGCAGTGACATGTAATGGAGGAGCACCAGCCTCTTATATCACAGGGTAAGAGCCGTCATGTGCAGTGTATACACGTGTGTGCAGTGACATGTAATGGAGGAGCACCAGCCTCTTATATCACAAGGTAAGAGCCGTCATGTGCAGTGTATACACGTGTGTGCAGTGACATGTAATGGAGGAGCACCAGCCTCTTATATCACAGGGTAAGAGCCGTCATGTGCAGTGTATACACGTGTGTGCAGTGACATGTAATGGAGGAGCACCAGCCTCTTATATCACAGGGTAAGAGCCGTCATGTGCAGTGTATACACGTGTGTGCAGTGACATGTAATGGAGGAGCACCAGCCTCTTATATCACAAGGTAAGAGCCGTCATGTGCAGTGTATACACGTGTGTGCAGTGACATGTAATGGAGGAGCACCAGCCTCTTATATAACAGGGTAAGACCTGTCATGTGCAGTGTATACACGTGTGTGCAGTGACATGTAATGGAGGAGCACCAGCCTCTTATATCACACCGTAAGACCCGTCATGTGCAGTGTATACACGTGTGTGCAGTGACATGTAATGGAGGAGCACCAGCCTCTTATATCACAGCGTAAGAGCCGTCATGTGCAGTGTATACACGTGTGTGCAGTGACATGTAATGGAGGAGCACCGGCCTCTTATATCACAGGGTAAGAGCCGTCATCTGCAGTGTGTACACGTGTGTGCAGTGACATGTAATGGAGGAGCACCGGCCTCTTATATCACAAGGTAAGAGCCGCCATGTGCAGTGCATACACGTGTGTGCAGTGACATGTAATGGAGGAGCACCAGCCTCTTATATCACAGGGTAAGAGCCGTCATGTGCAGTGTATACACGTGTGTGCAGTGACATGTAATGGAGGAGCACCAGCCTCTTATATCACAGGGTAAGAGCCGTCATGTGCAGTGTATACACGTGTGTGCAGTGACATGTAATGGAGGAGCACCAGCCTCTTATATCACAGGGTAAGAGCCGTCATGTGCAGTGTATACACGTGTGTGCAGTGACATGTAATGGAGGAGCACCAGCCTCTTATATCACAGGGTAAGAGCCGTCATGTGCAGTGTATACACGTGTGTGCAGTGACATGTAATGGAGGAGCACCAGCCTCTTATATCACAGGGTAAGAGCCGCCATGTGCAGTGTATACACGTGTGTGCAGTGACATGTAATGGAGGAGCACCAGCCTCTTATATCACAGGGTAAGAGCCGTCATGTGCAGTGTATACACGTGTGTGCAGTGACATGTAATGGAGGAGCACCAGCCTCTTATATCACAGGGTAAGAGCCGTCATGTGCAGTGTATACACGTGTGTGCAGTGACATGTAGTGTCGGAGCACCGGCCTCTGTATGTGCTATGGCAGGTGGTACTTTTCTGTGTTTGATGCCTTTTATGGATGCACCGTGTGTTCTGCATACATACAGTTATGATCAGACATGTTACACGTATGTAAGGGTTCGGCCGGACATGGCACACGGATACGGTGCGGTATAATATACAGTTGTGTTCTGTGCACTGTGTTGTGGGTACAGTGCAGACGTTCCTGTGTATGAGGCCTAACGATATAAGGCAGCGCCTCCGTGTAGCTTTAGGACGGCTCCTTCTTGCCATGAGTCCTCAGGGACTGACCTACCGATTCCTTCTGTCTCAGGCCAGAACTGAATGCAGCTTATGTAAGCCCCGCCCAAAAGTGGGCTTCACACTTGGGTAGCGGATGTTTTCGGGGCGGGGCTTACATGCCCCAAATTTACCAACTACGACGTTGGTAAGTATTGGTGGCCCCCAGAATCACTTCCACTGGCGGACCCTCGGCACCGGGCACAGTGAATGCAGCATTCCCGCTCCTCGCCCCCACTAGCGGTGTCTGACCGCAGCTCGCTGCCCCTCCCCCATCCAGAAGACATAGAAGCTGACGCCGCAGTATTTGTGTGAGAAGAGCTTCCAGGAGAAGAGGGGTTAATCTGACCGATACTGAAGGTGTGCGGCCATTTTAGGCCTGATTTACACACGTGTATTCTCCTCCGTGTGCGATCCGTGTGTGCAGTGTTCTGTGCGCCGACCCACACCAGACCGGGGGCCGTGCCGAGATACTCAGGACATGTCTACTGCCTCCACACTGCACCGCCAGGAGCTTAGATACACACGGAGCTCAGAGTCTCCTGCCTCCACACTGCACTGCCAGGAGATTAGATACACAGAGAGCTCAGAGTCTCCTGCCTCCACACTGCACTGCCAGGAGATTAGATACACACAGAGCTCAGAGTCTTCTGCCTCCACACTGCACCGCCAGGAGCTTAGATACACACAGGGCTCAGAGTCTCCTGCCTCCACACACTGCACTGCCAGGAGATTAGATACACAGAGAGCTCAGAGTCTCCTGCCTCCACACTGCACTGCCAGGAGATTAGATACACACAGAGCTCAGAGTCTTCTGCCTCTACACTGCACCGCCAGGAGCTTAGATACACACAGAGCTCAGTCTCCTGCCTCCACACACTGCACTGCCAGGAGCTTAGATACACAGAGAGCTCAGAGTCTCCTGCCTCCACACACTGCACCGCCAGGAGCTTAGATACACACGGAGCTCAGAGTCTCCTGCCTCCACACACTGCACCGCCAGGAGCTTAGATACACAGAGAGCTCAGAGTCTCCTGCCTCCACACACTGCACTGCCAGGAGCTTAGATACACACGGAGCTCAGAGTCTCCTGCCTCCACACACTGCACTGCCAGGAGCTTAGATACACACGGAGCTCAGAGTCTCCTGCCTCCACACTGCACCGCCAGGAGCTTAGATACACACGGAGCTCAGAGTCTCCTGCCTCCACACTGCACTGCCAGGAGCTTAGATACACAGAGAGCTCAGAGTCCCCTGCCTCCACACACTGCACTGCCAGGAGCTTAGATACACATAGAGCTCAGAGTCTCCTGCCTCCACACTGCACTGCCAGGAGCTTAGATACATACAGAGATCAGAGTCTCCTGCCTCCACACACCGCACTTCCAGGAGCTTAGATACACACAGAGCTCAGAGTCTCCTGCCTCTGCACTGCCAGGAGCTTAGATACACACGGAGATCAGAGTCTCCTGCCTCCACACACTGCACTGCCAGGAGCTTAGATACACGGAGCTCAGAGTCTCCTCCCTCCACACACTGCACTGCCAGGAGCTTAGATACACACGGAGCTCAGAGTCTCCTGCCTCCACACACTGCACCGCCAGGAGCTTAGATACACACAGAGCTCACAGTCTCCTGCCTCCACACACTGCACCAACAGTAGCTTAGATACACACGGAGCTCAGAGTCTCCTGCCTCCACACTGCACCGCCAGGAGCTTAGATACACACGGAGCTCAGAGTTTCCTGCCTCCACACACTGCACTGCCAGGAGCTTAGATACACACGGAGCTCAGAGTCTCCTGCCTCCACACTGCACCGCCAGGAGCTTAGATACACACGGAGCTCAGAGTCTCCTGCCTCTACACTGCACAGCCAGGAGCTTAGATACACACAGAGCTCACAGTCTCCTGCCTCCACACACTGCACCAACAGTAGCTTAGATACACACGGAGCTCAGAGTCTCCTGCCTCCACACACTGCACTGCCAGGAGCTTAGATACACACAGAGCTCAGAGTCTCCTGCCTCCACACACTGCACTGCCAGGAGCTTAGATACACACAGAGCTCAAAGTCTCCGGCCTCCACACACTGCACTGCCAGGAGTTTAGATACACACAGAGCTCAGAGTCTCTAGCCTCCACACACTGCACTGCCAGGAGCTTAGATACACACAGAGCTCAGAGTCTCCTGCCTCCACACACTGTACTGCCAGGAGCTTAGATACACACGGATCTTAGAGTCTCCTGCCTCCACACACTGCACTGCCAGGAGCTTAGATACACACGGATCCTAGAGTCTCCTGCCTCCACACACTGCACTGCCAGGAGCTTAGATACACAGAGAGCTCAAAGTCTCCGGCCTCTACACACTGCACTGCCAGGAGCTTAGATACACACAGAGATCAGAGTCTCCTGCCTCCACACACTGCACTGCCAGGAGCTTAGATACACACAGAGCTCAGAGTCTCCTGCCTCCACACACTGCACTGCCAGGAGCTTAGATACACACGGAGCTCAGAATCTCCTGCCTCCACACACTGCACTACAAGGAGCTTAGATACACTCGGAGCTCAGAGTCTCCTGCCTCCACACACTGCACTGCCAGGAGCTTAGATACACACGGAGCTCAGAATCTCCTGCCTCCACACACTGCACTGCCAGGAGCTTAGATACACACAGAGCTCAGAGTCTGTTGCCTCCACACACTGCACTGCCAGGAGCTTAGATACACACGGAGCTCAGAGTCTCCTGCCTCCACACACTGCACTTCCAGGAGCTTAGATACACACAGAGCTCAGAGTCTCCTGCCTCCACACACTGCACTGCCAGGAGCTTAGATACACACGGAGCTCAGAGTCTCCTGCCTCCACACTGCACCGCCAGGAGCTTAGATACACACGGAGCTCAGAGTCTCCTGCCTCCACACTGCACCGCCAGGAGCTTAGATACACACAGAGCTCACAGTCTCCTGCCTCCACACACTGCACCAACAGTAGCTTAGATACACACGGAGCTCAGAGTCTCCTGCCTCCACACACTGCACTGCCAGGAGCTTAGATACACACAGAGCTCAGAGTCTCCTGCCTCCACACACTGCACTGCCAGGAGCTTAGATACACACAGAGCTCAAAGTCTCCGGCCTCCACACACTGCACTGCCAGGAGCTTAGATACACACAGAGCTCAGAGTCTCCTGCCTCCACACACTGCACTGCCAGGAGTTTAGATACACACAGAGCTCAGAGTCTCTAGCCTCCACACACTGCACTGCCAGGAGCTTAGATACACACAGAGCTCAGAGTCTCCTGCCTCCACACACTGCACTGCCAGGAGCTTAGATACACACGGATCCTAGAGTCTCCTGCCTCCACACTGCACTGCCAGGAGCTTAGATACACACAGAGCTCAGAGTCTCCTGCCTCCACACACTGCACTGCCAGGAGCTTAGATACACAGAGAGCTCCAAGTCTCCGGCCTCTACACACTGCACTGCCAGGAGCTTAGATACACACAGAGCTCAGAGTCTCCTGCCTCCACACACTGCACTGCCAGGAGCTTAGATACACAGAGAGCTCAAAGTCTCCGGCCTCCACACACTGCACTGCCAGGAGCTTAGATACACGCGGAGCTCAGAGTCTCCTGCCTCCACACACTGCACTGCCTGGAGCTTAGATACACACGGAGCTCAGAGTCTCATGGCCTCCACACACTGCACTGCCAGGAGCTTAGATACACACGGAGCTCTGAGTCTCCTGCCTCCACACACTGCACTGCCAGGAGCTTAGATACACACGGAGCTCAGAGTCTCCTGCCTCCACACACTGCCCTACCAGGAGCTTAGATACACACAGAGCTCAGAGTCTCCTGCCTCCACACACTGCACCGCCAGGAGCTTAGATACACACGGAGCTCAGGGTTTTCCCATCAGTGCAGCTTTATGAGGGTCTCAGTTTTACGTGATGAGTTGTACTTTCTCTCTGCCCCATTATCGGACTCACTGATTAACCTCAATTATTTTATTTTGGAGGCATCATGAAAAAAACCAGCAATACGAGCCTTCTACTGAATGAGGCACCAAGGATGGAGATCAGCAGAAGAATATTAGACCTCACCTTGGAGATCATCTCCCTGCTGAGCGGAGAGGTAAACTTCTCTAGATTTCTCTCCTCTGTATTGTATTCTGTAACAAGTCAGACATCGGGAAGGAGAATCCATCATAGGAAGTGATAGGAAGAGTCCAGGGTCCTGGAGAACGGCCCCAGACCTTCCAAGTGACGGAGAACCTGAAGATCAGCCCCCAGTATGGTGAGTGATGTGTCATGTGACCAGTGACCAATAGTCATGTAGGAGCCATGAGGAGGTAAGTAGGCACGTTGTACCAGGAGGAGAGGCCGGAGGAGAGCACATGGCCCCTGAAGGGTTTATTCCCTAAGTGTCTCTCTCCATCCACAGGAGTACACAATAGTGAAGAAGACATCGGGGGACTGTGTGACTCCCATCATCCATCTCCAGGAGTCAGGAGGGCGGAGCAGGACCCCTCCCCATCACAGAGCCTCCCCTCACCCCTGATACATGAGCAGAAGATCCTAGAGCTCACCCACAAGATGATGGAGCTGCTGACTGGAGAGGTGACACTGCTGGGAATGCTGGGAAATTCTCCAGTAACAGCACTGGAGGGTCTGGGTGATGACGGTGTCATTGTGTTGTCAGGTTCCTATAAGGTGTCAGGACGTCACTGTCTATTTCTCCATGGAGGAGTGGGAGTATATAGAAGGACACAAGGATCTGTACAAGGAGGCCATGATGGAGGAGCACCAGCCTCTTATATCACAGGGTAAGAGCCGTCATGTGCAGTGTATACACGTGTGTGCAGTGACATGTAATGGAGGAGCACCAGCCTCTTATATCACAGGGTAAGAGCCGTCATGTGCAGTGTATACACGTGTGTGCAGTGACATGTAATGGAGGAGCACCAGCCTCTTATATCACAGGGTAAGAGCCGTCATGTGCAGTGTGTACACGTGTGTGCAGTGACATGTAATGGAGGAGCACCAGCCTCTTATATCACAGGGTAAGAGCCGTCATGTGCAGTGTATACACGTGTGTGCAGTGACATGTAATGGAGGAGCACCAGCCTCTTATATCACAGGGTAAGAGCCGTCATGTGCAGTGTGTACACGTGTGTGCAGTGACATGTAATGGAGGAGCACCAGCCTCTTATATCACAGGGTAAGAGCCGTCATGTGCAGTGTATACACGTGTGTGCAGTGACATGTAATGGAGGAGCACCAGCCTCTTATATCACAGGGTAAGAGCCGTCATGTGCAGTGTATACACGTGTGTGCAGTGACATGTAATGGAGGAGCACCAGCCTCTTATATCACAGGGTAAGAGCCGCCATGTGCAGTGTGTACACGTGTGTGCAGTGACATGTAATGGAGGAGCACCAGCCTCTTATATCACAGGGTAAGAGCCATCATGTGCAGTGTATACACGTGTGTGCAGTGACATGTAATGGAGGAGCACCAGCCTCTTATATCACAGGGTAAGAGCCGTCATGTGCAGTGTATACACGTGTGTGCAGTGACATGTAATGGAGGAGCACCAGCCTCTTATATCACAAGGTAAGAGCCGTCATGTGCAGTGTATACACGTGTGTGCAGTGACATGTAATGGAGGAGCACCAGCCTCTTATATCACAGGGTAAGAGCCGTCATGTGCAGTGTGTACACGTGTGTGCAGTGACATGTAATGGAGGAGCACCAGCCTCTTATATCACAGGGTAAGAGCCGTCATGTAGTTTGTCAGGAAGTTACAGAAGCTTTATGAGGCCGGGATCACAAGGGCAGTTTTTGTACAGTTTGTTTTTAGCCAAAGCCTGGAGAGGATTCAAAGTGAATGGCTTCTTCCAGTCTAACCCTGGGGTCAGACCTGAGCGTTCTAAAAACGTTTTTGCAAATAGGAAACGCGCTACTGTGGTGCCAATCACAAAGCGCGCGACAAACGCCTCAAAAAAGCTCAAGTACTTGTTTATGTGTCGGGCATTTTACAGCGTGCTCAAACGCGCTGTAAAACGCCTCAAGTGAGAACCAGGGCCATAGGAAAGCATTGGTTTTCATGTGTTTCCATGTGTTGAGCGCTTTACAGCGCGCTTGAACGCGCTGTAAAACGCTCAGGTGTGAACTTAGGGTAAAGGGGTCGTCTTATGTTGCTGTTACTAATGTGAGATGAGACACAGTCTAGACCACCGGCCGGTAAACAGCAGAGTGCACTGGCACATGGGAGCTACGGAAACAGGATAGCACAGCAAGCTGCACAGTTTCCTAACTCAGTAACAGCATAGTTTTCTGTGCTATTCAGTTTTCATAGCTTTCATGCGCTGCAGTGAAAGCTACTGAAACAGTGGGCGCTGGAGCACTCTGCTGTTTCCCGGCTGGTGGTCTGGACTTACTAGCAGTGAGATGAGACAACCCCTTTAATAGGAATGTTATAAGGTTGTCGATTCTGTAATTTAGAAAAATTAAAATTTCATTTTGTATCTTTAGCAGAAAATTTCCATAAGTATTCTGAGGGAAACTTCATGTTATCACTAAATTATAAAGCAGAAGATGAAGACCTCATGCAGTGCTCTTCAGGAGAAAACCTTAATGTACATCCAGGACTTCACAGTACAGATCTATTATATAATCCCCTGTTCATGAGGAATCTTCTGACCAATCACAGTTTGCTACCACAAGTGACGGTCAGAAAGGGGGTGAAAGGTTTCAAGAGATCACAAAAGATCAAGTCTTTCTGCAGACAGACAAATTCACACACGGGAGAAGCCGTTTTCATGCCCAAAATGTGGGAAATATTTTGCATTTAAATCAGAGCTTGTTAGACATGAGAAAATTCATACAGGAGAGAAGCCGTATTCATGTTCAGAATGTGGGAAATGTTTTACAGTTAGACAAACTCTTGTTAAACATGTGCTACGTCACACAGGAGCAAAGCCATATTCATGTTCAGAATGTGGGAAATGTTTTAGTGAGATGTCAAGTCTTATTAAACATAAGAGAATTCATACAGGAGAGAAACCGTATTCATGTTCAGAATGTGGGAAATGTTTTACACAGAATTCAAGTCTTAATGTACATCTCAGACGTCACACAGGAGAGAAACCGTATTTATGTTCAGAATGTGGGAAATGTTTTAGTGAGATCTCGAGTCTTGTTACACATAAGAGAATTCACACAGGAGAGAAACCGTATTCATGTTCAGAATGTGGGAAATGTTTTACACAGAAATCAGGTCTTGATGCACATCAGAGACGTCACACAAGAGAGAAACGGTATTCATGTTCCAAATGTGGGAAATCTTTTACACAGAAATCAGGTCTTGATACACATCAGAGACTTCACACAGGAGAGAAACCATATTTATGTTCAGAATGTGGGAAATGTTTTACACACAGAGCAAGTCTTGTTGCACATCAGAGATGTCACACAGGCGAGAAGCCGTATTTATGTTCAGAATGTGGGAAATTTTTTACATATAAATCAAGTCTTGTTACACATCAGAGATGTCACACAAGAGAGAAGCCAAATTCATGTTCAAAATGTTTTGAAAAGAAATGCAATCTTATTAGACATTTGAAAATTCAGACAGTAAAGAAGCCGTATTCATGTTCAGAATGTGAGCAATGTTTTACGCAAAAATCTGATCTTGATAGTCATGAGAGAAGTCACAGAAGAGTAAGGATACGAGCACAATTCCAGAATTTAGATTTTGATTTTGATTCCAATTAAAGAATGGCGTTATTCGATAACAAATAAAGTAACACAAAGAAATACCCACAGTAACTCCTATGTTGCCCATTATGTGAAGATGTACTTGATGAGGCACTTACTGTTAATGTGAGGCACAAGTACAAATTAATAAAACCAAGTGCCTCACGTTAATAGTAACACAATCAAATACTGTCTCACATAATGGGCAACAGGATTAATATGTGGATCTGATGGTTTCTGATAGTTGACATAAATGCATTTGGTGACATTAAGTTATGTCGTTTACACTGTGCATATGTATGCCTATGAATCTGGTAATGTTCATGTAATAACCTGGTTCACCAGCAGATGGCAGCAGACTTGGCACAGCTACTTAGCAGAGAAGGGAACTTGTCTTTCCTTTCTCTCTCCCTGTAAAGAGGGGAGGTTCTAGTTAGTTGGAGTCAGTTTTAACTTCCTCCTCCGGGGAGTTGGAGGATCTCCCTGTTGGAAGAAGGAAGCAGCAGGCCCGTGTCCCTGTAGGACGTGTGGCTCTGCTGGGCATTGAGGCTAAAGCCTAGAGCCTCACAAGCCAGAAAGAAGTTCCCTGGATTTAAAGATAAGGAGACAGACTCAAGATAGAAGTCGCAGCAGAAAGTAAAATAAAAAGTTTCTATTTACTATTGCCAGCATAGCAGTGCTCAGAAAGTACAGATACAGCAGAGAGGAGGTTGTAGAAGTTGTTGCCTGCCACAGTCAATGCTAAAATCTGTTGGGAATCTGGAAACTGGATTACCGTGTATTCAAAGTAAAGCTGCATTTGAACTTTATACAAGGTCTGGACTCAGTTTCTTCTTCATCATCCAAGTTAACTACCCCATTTACCACATGCTTGGACTACAATGCCTGAGGTTCCAAGGCATCCAGGTAGGAGCACCGTGACCAGTGCTAAAATAACACCATACAGGGACATTGTAGGGCACTCTACACCACTCTGACATTCCTTCGTGTGGTTACCACCAGTCTCACTAAAAGGAGCCTTGTGCTCTCCTTGCTGAAATGCAACTGGCGTAACGACAAATTAAAACAACTCAGAGACTGAGCAACGCACTCCATCAGTTGTGGACTTTGGGGGCGCTGCACACTCAGATGCCACTTACTGCTGCCTATGTGAGGTAAGGCAGAGAGATGCAGCTCCCTGTGCCTTCCGATTGGAGACCCCACAGTGAAATTGCTTCTAAAGCTTCCCAGGCCTGCCATGGTAAGCTCGCTCTAGGCCAGTGATGGCTAACCTCCGGCACTCCAGCTGTGGTGAAACTATGACTCCCAGCATGCACGATCATTTCTATGGAGTTCTGAGAAAAGCCAAGCAAGTGTGCATCTTGGGAGTCGTAGTTTTACCACAGCTGGAGGTTAGCCATCACAGCTCTAGGCTGTTAGATTTTATCTGTTCGGTATGAGCAGAGCTGCTTGCCCTGAGACACCAGATTGTGCAGCGGGGAAGCCTCCAAAGCCCTCGACTCATCTGAATGAATTGGGAAAACCATGACCTGCTTGGCCAAATCAATATGATACCTATTACAGTGGTCTGCTCCTTCATTTGTATGATGGAAACTGGAGGGAAGATGTAGACCAGCCTGACCCTTCATGGTATGGACAGAATGTCCACCACCCAGGGATTGTCTTTCTGATAGTGAGTCTCATAGCCATCAGGTCTACTTCGGGCACATCCCTTCTCTTGAGTGATCTAATGAAAGATATCTGGATTCAAAGACCACTCCCTGTGAGGTCAGTAACCAGACTTACGTGGTCTGCCACCATATTGAGAGATGAATGTAAACCTCAGAGAGAAATGGCCTCTGCCCACTTGAGAATTAACCCCACTTCCTCTAAGTCATGTAATTGATCTTTACCGCTTTCCTCGGATCAGTGGAGCAAAATGCGTCAGAGACAGACAAATTGCCCTAAGCTGTCTTTGGTTTGAGGGTAATGTCTGCTCCTGCTGACTCTAGGTGCCCCTCACTGAGACATCATCTAGGTAGCACCCCAACCCAGGAGGGTTACATCAGTTGTCGACAGGCACCAGCAAAACTGGATCATGGAATCCCTGTCTATTTGGTGATGCTGTAGAAAATTGACAACTCCAGTATTTTGGTTAAGAAAGTGTTGTTTATTGATATAGCACGGCTGTATCTTGTGACGTTTCGCCTATGGCCTTCATCAGACTGATGCCGTTTGAAGAGCTGCTTAGGGAATCCAATGTTGGACGTCCGGGCACAATGGAAAGGAGCTTATGGGTTTTGACGCCAAATAAACAACACTTTCTTCACCAAAATACTGCAGTTGTCAATTTTCTACAGATTACGGGGTGGGAACCCGAACTCCAGCCTAACGCATTTGGTAGTGTGCCACAGTGTTACCTACACTTCTACGTATACATATTTGGTGATGCTGCCACTCCGAGGATCAGTGGGTTTTCTGTGACGGGAGTACATTTTGTCCAGGCCCTTCTCAGTGCAATTCCAATGGTAGAACACCTGTCTCTGTAGAGGTCTTAAGTGCCAGAGAGCCCAAAGGACTGCTTCAGATGCTGCTGACATTAAACCTTCATGAGAGTACAGATAAATACCCTTCAGGGCCTTGAAAGGAATGTTGCTGCAGCTCTTATTCTTGCTTGACTCACCAGAGATAGTAATAAGATCATCTTTCTAGAATCCAGAACAAACTCCAGAAAATATTTGGAGGTGCCTAGTTGGGTGTCTGATTTTTCCCAATTCACATTTAGTCCTAACTGCTGAAAACGGTTGGGTGTATATTTCAGATGATGTCTGAGTAGCTCCTCTGAAGTCGCCTTAACTAATCAATCGTCCAAATAAGGGACAACATAAACTTCCCAAATTCTTAGAGCAGCAGCCACAGCCAAAATGCGTCAATTTTGACGTGAATTTGTTTTCCCTTAGTCCTAACAGCAGCACAAATGGGGATTTGCCCCTGTGAAGCTGGTCAGGACAGGCGGAATTTTATTTATTAAAAAATTTCTGCCAAGTATCACATTAATTAAGTAATTGATTGATGCCCACCCCTATATAACCCGCCCCCTGCCTGGACGGGGTCGCTTTCTTTAAAAAGTAATCCACACAACCCCAGAGGGTGGGAAATTTGTGTGCTGCTGTTAGGACTAAGGGAAATCAAACTTACGTCAAAATTGACGCTTCCCTTTTAGGTAACGTTATTGTCTGATTGATATTTGCAAATGACGGCACTTTTGGCAGAAAGGTTGGCAGGAACCTCAACAGGACCCTGTCCTGGAGGAAAGTTAGGTATGGCTCCGCCGCTCCTAGAGCTTGAAGTTCCCCAATTCTTTTAGCCGAGGTGATAGCTAATAATAAGATGACCTTCAGAGATAGGGATCTCAAGTCTACCTCCTCTAAAGGCTCAAAGGGTGGGGAACACAACCCTTTAGCACTATTGCTAGATCCCACTCAGGGATCGGTCTCAGGATGCTAGGTTTGAGTCTCTGAGCTCCTGATTAGGTGGTCTTGAGAAATCGACCTACCAATACATGCCGACAAGGCAGAGACGTGAGCTCTGAGCGTAGATGGGCTTAGACCCTTGTCTAGACCATCCTGCAGGAACTGTAAAATCGCAGAGAGAGGAGGATCTGAGGGAACTACCTCTATATTAGAACACCATAGAACGAAAATCCTGTAGATCCTAGAGTATTTCCTGTTTGTGGACCCTGCCCAGAAGTGCGAGATTGTTCTCAAGACCTCCGTAGATAACCCTCTAGCATCTAGAAGGGACCTGTCAATCTCCAGGCTGTCAGACTGAGCCTACTAAGATCTAGACAGGGACCTGTGTCCTGATACACTAGGTCCAGTATTAGGGAAGCCTCCAATATGTGCCCTGACTCATCTGCATGAGCTGGGTGAACCAAGACCTCTTTGGCCAGAATGGTATGATGGCTATCACTGAGGTCTGGTCTTGCTTGATCTTCATCAATACCCTTGGTATCATGGAAATTGGAGGGAACACATAAGCCAGCCTGAACCTCCAAGTTATGGACAGAGCGTCTATCGCTACAGGGTTGTCCTTCCTGTAAAGGGAGCAGAACCTGTTCGCCTTGGCGTTCAGTCGAGTTGCCATCAGATCGATCTCTGAAGTACCCCAACACTGGACAAATCTTGGAAAAGATGTTCTCGTTCAGAGACCATTCCCTGGAACGGGAAGGCCCCGACTTAGGCGATCTGCCACTATGGTGAGGTCTCCTCTGATATGAACCGCCAGTAAGTGGGATAGGCTGGTCTCTGCCCATGAGAGAATTAGTCCCACCTCCCTCAGGAGAGTCTTGGATTTAGTTCCTCCCTGTCTGTTTAGGTCAGCCACTACCGTTGTGTTGTTGGTCCGGACTCTCACCGCTTGACTGCGGATGAGAGGAGCAAAATGATTGAGGGCTAGTCTGACCGCTCTCAACTCCCTCAAATTAGAAGAGTGAAGTCTCTTCTGAGGACCCCAGGTACCTTGTACTGGATTGTCCTCCAGATGGGCTCCCCAACCTAGAAGGGAGGCGTCTGTGGTCAACGTGATCCAACGAGGTTGGATCAAGGACCTCCCATCTGTTAGGTTCCTCCACCACCTGAGTGAAGAACGGGCTTTTACAGACAGGAAGTGCATCCGGTCCAAGTCCTCTGGCTTGCGACTCCAAACTGTTAACACTTCTTCCTGAAGTGGGCGTAGATGCCATAAGTCCCACGGAACTGCCTCCGCAGATGCTGACATGTGGCCTAACATCCTCATGAGAACCCTGATAGACACCCGTCTGGGTGGAAGTAGAAACTCTGCAGCTTTTATTACTTTGTCTTTCCTCTGTGGCGACAGGAACAGGGTCATCCACTGTGAGTTGATCACAAACCCTAGGAATGTTCTGGTGGTAGATGGGATCAACTGTGACTTGTTCCAGTTTATAAGCCAACCTAGAGTCTGCAGAGTGTGGAGAGCTTGCTGAAGGTGACCCTGCAGGACGACTGCGGAGGCGGCTTTTAGCAGCCAGTCGTCTAAATATGGGACTACTTCTAACCGTAGAAGCCTTAAATGCGCGACAACAAGAGCCGCCACCTTTGTAAAGGTGTGCGGGGCAGAAGAGATGGCGAAGGGCAACAAAGCAAATTGGTAGTGCTTCACTACACCGCCTATGGTCACAGCAACTCTGAGGTATTTTCTGTGCGCTGCATAGACGAGGAACATGAAGGTAAGCATCCCTCAGATCTATCGTCGCCATCATATCTCCTGGGTTCAGGATGTTTAGAACTGATCGAATAGTTTCCATCCGGAAACGCTTCTTTCTGATAAAATGGTTTAGATAGCGTAGGTCGATGATCATACGCCAATCCTCTGATGGCTTTGGGACCAGAAATATGGGAGAATAAACCCCGACCTTGCTCGCGGGAGGAAATTCCTCCAGTGCCCCTTTGTACGTACTCGACGCATCGAATCCTCCAGGACTAACTGCCTGGTGGGAGTCAAAACCCTCATCAGGATGAACCTCTCCTGAGGTACGGAAATAAAATCGATCTTGTACCCTGATGTTATGACCTCAAACACCCAAGGGTCTGGAATTTTTGATTCCAAAAACTTGAACTAAACTTAAACTACCTCTGACTGGAGGATTGAACTAAGGGTTTGGGGCTGGAACAGCAAGTGGGGACGGGTGGCGTCGGGCTGCGGAGAGTCATGGATCAGCCCTGCGGTTTCCACGACCGCGACCTCTTTTGTTGCCTTCAGGGCGCCTCTGGGTCCTGTCTCCCCCCCCGGAACCTTGCCGCTCTACCTCTTCCTCGACCCTGAAAGGATTGTTGAGGAAGGGACTTCCCTCTTGTCCATTAAGCGATCCAACTCAGAACCGAATAGCCTGCCCGGCTCATAGGGAAGGGAGCAGAGGTTGAACTTTGACGTGTTGTCTGCAGTCCATGGCTTTAGCCAAAGAGGACGTCTGCTGGCCAAAGAAAGTGCCATAGACTTGGCAGCTAACTTTAGCTGCTGCTGAGATGCGTCAGTCAAAAAATCTATCCCTAACAAAAGGGTTTTGAACTGGTCCAGAATATCTTCTCTGGCAAACCCAGAATCCAGATCAGACTGGATTCTGAGTGTGCGGGCGCGGACAAAATTTGACACTTCACTGCCGGCTATTGACACAGAGGCAGAGGCGGCAGCCGCAGTATAGTTGCGTCTAAGGGAGCATTCTGCCATATCCACTTTAGGAGGCGGAAACCAAGCCTGCGAGTCTTCTTCCTGCAGGAGAAACATTAGCTTGAATCTTTTTGTCAAAACCGGACCTTTTTCCGTGTGGCCATTCGTTTTTTCAAAGACTCATCCACTTTGAAGGCCCTTGGCCCCCTAGAGGTGGATTGTGCAGCTTCCCCATGCTCAACACCCTGGTCCGATGGAGCGTAATAACCTCTGAGTTTTTCGGCCGGAAAGAAAGGCCTCCTCCTCCTCCTCCTCAGAGGGAGAATTATCTTCTATGGACACCATGTCCTTGGACATCGGGACAGGGCCTGGAGAGGCCTGTCTAGGTCTCTTGTTAGAGACTGCACCTTTATCTTTGCGATGGTGGTGTCCATGAATTCTTTCATCCATGAGAACATCTCCACCACAATAGGCTCTGGATTCGCAAGTCTGGGTCGACAGCCTGGGCAATGGTGGAACTCATAACCATCCGGTAAGGGGGTGCTACAGTTGGAACAAGCCAGATGTCTCTGCTTGCGAGAAGCATTCCCTAGGTATAAATAATAAGCACATTAATATTGGGTGCAATTCAACTCGCCTGAGGAAAAAAATGACCTCCACCTTACCAAGAGAGGGCATAGAAGGATCTGGTTTCGACATGTTTGAGAGAGAAATCACCACTCGATCCAAAGACTGAGTGCAACCCTGACATCCAGAACCTTGAGGTTTAAATAAGGCGGGAGGGCACGCCCTTGGAAGCCCTGCCTTTCCCCCCGCCCCCGGAAGTACAACTAATAACTTGTTTGATTTACATCAAACAAAGGTACCCCCAATGTGACAAACCTCCTACCACCTCGCTAAGGATAACCCTACCAGAGGACGCTGCCTCTAAGCTTATTTTGAGAGCGCACAAACGGTGCCCGAGACCGGACGTGATGCGAATGACGCACTTCCGGTCTCGCGAGAATGGTGGAGGGAGCGCACGACCGAACACTGCTCCAGCGCCCGATAGTAGCAGGGTAAGAATTATAACCACCGGAGGGGAAGGGCTAGAAAAGGGGAAGGAGATTTGAAGCGGGCAGTCCTCCGCTATGCTGGCCGGGATCCTCCGTCTGGAGCAGCAGGGCCGGACCTGTAAGAGATGAAACAAAAATGAAGAAAAAGTTGTGAAATACAATTAACCCTACAAGAGCAAACTCCAAAGGAGTTTAGCCTGTCCATTTCCAGTCCACAGGACAGAAAAGCGACCCCGTCCAGTCAGGGGCGGGTTATATAGGGTGGGCATCAATCAATCAATTAATTAATTTATGTGATATTTGGCAGAAATTTTTTATTCAATTAAATTCCGCCTGTCCTGACCAGCTTCACAGGGGCAAATCCTCACTTGTGCTGCTGGTTAGGACGAAAGGGAACAAGTTTGTATATTTGTAAGAGCCCAGGAAATTCTGAAGTTGAATGCCAATTGTTTTTTTCCCCAAAAAGTTTATTTTTATTATTCATATTAAAAAATAATATAGAATTTGCAGAGGGGACAATGATAAAATAAAATCGTAATTAAAAAACAGATTATATGTTCAAACTACCAAATACAATCTTGTTGCCAAAGTATTTTGTAACAATATCATAACCTACCCCTTATACATAAGAAAAACAATAACATTCCCCCTCATCACGGCTGGCTCGGCCCGGACCCAAATGACCCCAACCAATTACCAGTGTCTCTCCTCCGCAATGCCCTATATCCAGGGGCGTAGCTATAGGAGGTACAGAGGTAGCAGTCGCTACCGGGCCCAGGAGCCTGAGGGGGCCCAAAGACCCTTGTGCCGCATAAGAAGACACACAAAGCACTGAGGGAAGGGGGCCCAAGCTGAACTCTTGCACCAGGGCCCATGAGCCGTTAGCTACGCCCCTGCCTATATCTCCCAATTTCTCCAGATTCCTTCCTATTTATTACTCCCATCACAACAATATAATTTATATTCCCGATTCTTCTCATATATACCGTATTTTTCGCCTCTATAAGGCGCACTCCTCACAAAAGTGGGGGAAAATATGCAGCAAACATTGATACACCGCCGTGCTGCTAAAGAGCGCAGCCGGCGTGTGTATCAATGGGGACAGGCTGTGGGCGGCATCTTGCTTGCTAATGACAGCGGGGCGCGTGCAGTAACTGTATTCTACTACACTGGGCCCACTGTAGTAATGTTACAGGCGATGTTTAAAACTAAGGTATAATCCTAATGCTGCCAGTATTACCCTACCTAGTATAATGTAAGATCGCAGCCAGGACTAGAGTCAGGCGGCTGGGCGGGCGGGAGGTAGCAGCGTAACGTCACGCGCCTGCTCCGCCCACTTTATGAATGAAGCAGGTGCGTGACCTCATGCTGCCGCCTCCTGACTCCAGTCCTGCCTGCGATCTTACATTATACTGGGTAGGGTAATACTGGCAGCATTAGTATTATACCTTCAAACATTGCCTGTAACTACATTACTACAGTGGGGCCCGGTGTAGTAGAATACAGTTACTGCACCGGGCCCCGCTGTCATTAGCAAGCAAGATGCTGCCCACAGCCCCTGTATTGGCGTCATCACACCCACTGTTATGGGGGTCTGTGGATGACACATAGCATAAGATGCTATGTGTCATCCACAGATCCCCCCCTTAGCAGTGTCATCCCCAGCTCCCCCACATAACAGTGCGTCATCCCCAGATGCCACCATACAGTGCCATCTACAGATCCCCACCATAGCAGTGACATCCACAGATCCCCTATAACAGTGTCATCCACAGATCCCCCATAACAGTGACATCCACAGATCCCACCATAACAGTGTCATCCACAGATCCCCCATAACAGTGTCATCCACAGATCCCCCATAACAGTGTCATCCACAGATCCCCCATAACAGTGTCATCCACAGATCCCCCATAACAGTGTCATCCACAGATCCCCCATAACAGTGTCATCCACAGATCCGCTATAACAGTGTCATCCACAGATCCCCTATAACAGTGTCATCCACAGATCCCTCATAACAGTGTCATCCACAGATCTCCCATAACAGTGTCATCCACAGATCTCCCTATAACAGTGTCATCCACAGATCCTCCATAACAGTGTCATCCACAGATCCTCCATAACAGTGTCATCCACAGATCCTCCATAACGGTGTCATCCACAGATCCTCCATAACGGTGTCATCCACAGATCTCCATAACAGTGTCATCCACAGATCGCTGATAACAGGGACATCCACAAATCCCCATAACAGATCCTCTATAACAGTGCTATCTACAGATCTCTCATAACAGTGTCTCTCCACAGATCCTCCATAACAGTGTCATCCACAGATCCTCCATAACAGTGCGCATCCACAGATCCTCCATAACAGTGTCATCCACAGATCCTCCATAACAGTGTCATCCACAGATCCCTCATAACAGTGCCATCCACAGATCCTCCATAACAGTGCCATCCACAGATCCTCCATAACAGTGTCATCCACAGATCCCCTATAACAGTGTGTCACCTACAGATCTCCCATAACAGTGCCATCCACAGATCCTCTATAACAGTGCCATCCACAGATCCCCCAAAACAGTGCCATCCACAGATCCCCAAAACAGTGCCATCCACAGTGCCCCCAAAACAGTGCCATCCACAGATCCCCCAAAACAGTGCCATCCACAGTGCCCCCATAACAGTGCCATCCACAGATCCCCCATAACAGTGCCATCCACAGATCCCTCATAACAGTGTCATCCACAGATCCCTCATAACAGTGTCATCCACAGATCCCCATAAGTGCGCCATCCACAGATCCCCCATAAGTGCGCCATCCACAGATCCCCATAACAGTGTCCTCCACAGATCCCCTATAACAGTGCCATCCACAGATCCCCCATAACAGTGCCATCCACAGATCCCCTATAACAGTGCCATCCACAGATCCTCCATAACAGTGACATCCACAGATCCCTCATAACAGTGTCATCCACAGATCCCCTATAACAGTGTCATCCACAGATCCCTCGATAACAGTGTGTCATCCACAGATCCTCCATAACAGTGTGTCATCCACAGATCCCCCATAACAGTGTCATCCACAGATCGCCGATAACAGTGACATCCACAGATCCCCATAACAGATCCCTCATAACAGTGCCATCAACAGATCTCCCATAACAGTGTCCTCCACAGATCCCCATAACAGTGTCATCCACAGATCCTCCATAACAGTGTCATCCACAGATCCCCATAACAGTGTGTCATCCACAGATCCCCCATAACAGTGTCATCCACAGATCGCTGATAACAGTGCCATCCACAGATCTCCCATAACAGTGTGTCATCCTCAGATCCCTCCATAACAGTGCCATCCACAGATCCCCTATAACAGTGCCATTAACAGATCCCCCATAACAGTGTCCTCCACAGATCCCTCATAACAGTGTCATCCACAGATCCCCATAACAGTGCCATCCACAGATCCCTCATAACAGTGTGTCATCCCAGATCCTCCATAACAGTGCCATCCACAGATCCCCTATAACAGTGTCATCCATAGACCCCCATAACAGTGCCATCCACAGATCCTCCATAACAGTGCCATCCACAGATCTCCCATAACAGAGTCATCCCCAGATCCCCATAACAGTGCCATCCACAGATCCTCCATAACAGTGTCCTCCACAGATCCCCCATAACAGTGTCATCCACAGATCCCCATAACAGTGTCATCCACAGATCCTCCATAACAGTGTCATCCACAGATCCCCCATAACAGTGTAATCCACAGATCCCCCATAACAGTGTTATCCACAGCGCCCCCATAACAGTGACATCCACAGTGCCCCCATAACAGTGTCATCCACAGATCCCCCATAACAGTGTCATCCACAGATCCCCCATAACAGTGCCATCCACAGATTCCCCATAACAGTGTGTCATCCACAGATACCCCATAACAGGTGTCATCCACAGATACCCCATAACAGTGTCATCCACAGATCCCCCATAACAGTGTCATCCACAGATCCCCCATAACAGTGCCATCCACAGATCCCCCATAACAGTGTCATCCACAGATCCTCCATAACAGTGTCATCCACAGATCCTCCATAACAGTTGTCATCCACAGATCCCCATAACAGTGTCATCCACAGATCCCCCATAACAGTGACATCTCACAGATCCTCCATAACAGTGTCATCCACAGATCCCCTCATAACAGTGTCATCCACAGATCCCCCATAACAGCGTCATCCACAGATCCTCCATAACAGTGTCATCCACAGATCCCCTCATAACAGTGTCATCCACAGATCCCCATAGCAGTGTCTCCATAGATCTCATAACAGTGTCATCCACAGATCCCCCATAACAGTGTCATCCACAGATCTCCCCATAACAGTGTCATCCACAGATCCCCTATAACAGTGTCATCCACAGATCCCCTATAACAGTGTGTCATCCACAGATCCCCATAACAGTGTCATCCACAGATCCCCCATAACAATGCATCATCCACAGATCCCCCATAAGTGCGTCATCCACAGATCCCCCATAACAGTGTCCTCCACAGATCCCCCATAACAGTGTCATCCACAGATCCCCATAACAGTGTGTCATCCACAGATCCCTCATAACAGTGTCATCCACAGATCCCCATAACAGTGTCATCCACAGTTCCTCATAACAGTGTCATCCACAGATCCCTCATAACAGTGTGTCATCCACAGATCCCCCATAACAGTGTCATCCACAGATCCCTCATAACAGTGTCATCCACAGATCCCTCATAACAGTGTCATCCACAGATCCCCCATAACAGTAAGTCATCCACAGATCCCCCATAACAGTGTCAGCCACAGATCCCTCATCACAGTGTCATCCACAGATCCCCATAACAATGCATCATAATACTGTCATGCACAGAGCACCATCAGTAAAAACCCACCAAAAGTACACCTTTTGGTTCAAAATAATTTTTTTCTTATTTCCTCCTCAAAAACCTAGGTGCGTCTTATAGGGCCGAAAAATATGGTAGTTTCCATTCTGCAAATGTTGCTGCTATATCAGCTCCCCATTTTTGAACTAAAAGGACTTTCTCCACCAACAGTCCCTTCAACCATAACCTACGTGAAGGGGCAGAAATTTTAATATGAGAGGGGAAAAGGCCAAAGAGAAGTAGCCCGATCAGAGGAGACAACTTCACCTCAGTGTTGGTCCCTATATACGCAAAAATCGACTGCCAATCATGCTGAATCTTAATACAATCCCATAACATACGGGAATACCCAGCCTTCTCATCCTTGCATTTCTCACATACAAACTTCCTCTCCTTCTTATGATAGACTTTTGAGAGGCAAATCGGTGTGTAATAAAGTCTGTGAACAATTTTAAATTGTATCAATCTGTGTTGTTTGGAGATCGATGCTTCCTCAAGATTCTTATAGACTTTGACCCAATCTATTCCATTACCACCTATCTCTTCCTCCCATTTGTTTTCACTCTTAAACTTCCAAACCTGACTCAGTGGATTTAGGAATCTTGTGTATATTTGTGAGATTTTTTATTTCATCCCAAAAGAAGTGAAACAGGAATCTAAAAGAAGTTACTCGCGAACTGAGAAAAGGTTCTTTTTATTGTGCTATGGCCCGTGTGGAGATAAGAAAGGATCATGGAGATCAGCATCTTTACATTGATAGTTGCCATGAAATCTCCTTGTTCAATAATTGGAACTATCTCCCTTGATGGCGGCTGTCCCACCGGCCATGCCTGCAGTAGAGCTGCTGCGGACCCTCCAGAATCGGACATCCCTCACAAGGAAAAGGTGTGGATGAAGGAAAGTGCCAAACAAGAAGAAGGAGGGCCGTGGCGTGTGTGTGCGCCGTTGTTTGTTTTGCATGATGGCCCCCTGTCCCAGTCAGTGGTCCATAACTTCAAGGACCATAGTTTTACAGAACTAGTTTGCCCCAGGTTTCAGAATGCGGCAATTTGTGCAGGGAGTGCTTACATGTGCAAGGCGTAACCCTGGTAAGCCTATACGAGTACCCAGGGAGAGCACCACAAGATCGGATTACCCGCTCCAAGAGATTGCAGGTGGACCGCATACAGCTAAGGTGGGTTATTACAAGTATGTCCTGGTCTGAGTAGATTTGTTCTCTGGATGGCCTGAAGAACCGCTTACCAAGATGTAGCCATAAGAAACGCGAGACCAGTTACTGGAAAAGTAAACCCCGGCATCCGTGGATTGTCTCAACTCTGGACTTAACAATGTTAGATCCCCCATAACAGTGCCATCCACAGATCCCCATAACAGAGTCATCCCACAGATCCCCCATAACAGTGCCATCCACAGATCCTCCATAACAGTGTCCTCCACAGATCCCCCATAACAGTGTCATCCACAGATCCCCCATAACAGTGTCATCCACAGATCCCTCCATAACAGTGTACATCCACAGATCCCCCATAACAGTGTAATCCACAGATCCCCCATAACAGTGTCTATCCACAGCGCCCCCATAACAGCGACATCCACAGATGCCCCCATAACAGTGTCATCCACAGATCCCCCATAACAGTGTCATCCACAGATCCCCCATAACAGTGCCATCCACAGATTCCCCATAACAGTGTGTCATCCACAGATACCCCATAACAGTGTCATCCACAGATACCCCATAACAGTGTCACCTACAGATCCCCCATAACAGTGCCATCCACAGATCCCCCATAACAGTGCCATCCACAGATCCCTCCATAACAGTGTCATCCACAGATCCCCCATAACAGTGTCATCCACAGATCCCCTATAATAGTTTCATCCACAGATCCCCTATAACAGTGTCATCCACAGATCCCCCATAACAGTGACATCCACAGATCCCCTATAACAGTGTCATCCACAGATCCCCCATAACAGTGTCATCCACAGATCCTCCATAACAGCGTCATCCACAGATCCCCTATAACAGTGTCATCCACAGATCCCCCATAACAGTGTCATCCACAGATCCCCCATAACAGTGTCATCTACAGATCCCCTATAACAGTGTCATCCACAGATCCCTCTATAACAGTGTCATCCACAGATCCCCATAACAGTGTCATCCACAGATCCCCTATAACAGTGTGTCATCCACAGATCTCCCATAACAGTGTCATCCACAGATCCCCCATAACAATGCATCATCCACAGATCCCCCATAAGTGCGCCATCCACAGATCCCCCATAACAGTGTCCTCCACAGATCCCCCATAACAGTGTCATCCACAGATCCCCCATAACAGTGTGTCATCCACAGATCCCCCATAACAGTGTCATCCACAGATCCCCCATAACAGTGTCATCCACAGTTCCCTCATAACAGTGTCATCCACAGATCCCCCATAACAGTGTGTCATCCACAGATCCCCCATAACAGTGTCATCCACAGATCCCTCATAACAGTGTCATCCACAGATCCCCCATAACAGTGTCATCCACAGATCCCCCCATAACAGTGTCATCCACAGATCCCCCATAACAGTGTCAGCCACAGATCCCTCATCACAGTGTCATCCACAGATCCCCATAACAATGCATCATAATACTGTCATGCACAGAGCACCATCAGTAAAAAACCCACCAAAAGTACACCTTTTGGTTCAAAATAATTTTTTTCTTATTTCCCTCCTCAAAAACCTAGGTGCGTCTTATAGGGCGAAAAATATGGTAGTTTCCATTCTGCAAATGTTGCTGCTATATCAGCTCCCCATTTTTGAACTAAAGGACTTTCTCCACCAACAGTCCCTTCAACCATAACCTACGCGAAGGGGCAGAAATTTTAATATGAGAGGGAAAAGGCCAAAGAGAAGTAGCCCGATCAGAGGAGACAACTTCACCTCAGTGTTGGTCCCTATATACGCAAAAATCGACTGCCAATCATGCTGAATCTTAATACAATCCCATAACATACGGGAATACCCAGCCTTCTCATCCTTGCATTTCTCACATACAAACTTCCTCTCCTTCTTATGATAGACTTTTGAGAGGCAAATCGGTGTGTAATAAAGTCTGTGAACAATTTTAAATTGTATCAATCTGTGTTGTTTGGAGATCGATGCTTCCTCAAGATTCTTATAGACTTTGACCCAATCTATTCCATTACCACCTATCTCTTCCTCCCATTTGTTTTCACTCTTAAACTTCCAAACCTGACTCAGTGGATTTAGGAATCTTGTGTATATTTGTGAGATTTTTATTTCATCCCAAAAGAAGTGAAACAGGAATCTAAAAGAAGTTACTGCGAACTGAGAAAAGGTTCTTTTTTATTGTGCTATGGCCCGTGTGGAGATAAGAAAGGATCATGGAGATCAGCATCTTTTCCATTGATAGTTGCCATGAAATCTCCTTGTTCAATAATTGGAACTATCTCCCCTTGATGGCGGCTGTCCCACCGGCCATGCCTGCAGTAGAGCTGCTGCGGACCCTCCAGAATCGGACATCCCCTCACAAGGAAAAGGTGTGGATGAAGGAAAGTGCCAAACAAGAAGAAGGAGGGCCGTGGCGTGTGTGTGCGCCGTTGTTTGTTTTGCATGATGGCCCCCCTGTCCCAGTCAGTGGTCCATAACTTCAAGGACCATAGTTTTACAGAACTAGTTTGCCCCAGGTTTCAGAATGCGGCAATTTGTGCAGGGAGTGCTTACATGTGCAAGGCGTAACCCTGGTAAGCCTATACGAGTACCCAGGGAGAGCACCACAAGACCGGATTACCCGTTCAAGAGATTGCAGGTGGACCGCATACAGCTAAGGTGGGTTATTACAAGTATGTCCTGGTCTGAGTAGATTTGTTCTCTGGATGGCCTGAAGAACCGCTTACCAAGATGTAGCCATAAGAAACGCAGACCAGTTACTGAAAAGTAAACCCCGGCATCCGTAGATTGTCTCAACTCTGGACTTAACAATGTTAGTACTCGACTGGCGGCACTGCTCGCTGCACTTGAGGAGCACCCCAACTTTACCAAAGCGCAGTAGTGAGACACGATACCAGTTGCCCGTGACAAACCCTGGACTGTGGAGACTGCATCAACTCCGTGTTGGCAGCATAACATTAAACCATCATCACATCAATATAACAGTTCTTTGGACAGGACAATTATAACATGTAAGACTCAGATCCTAGCAGTCATAGTAACATTAGTTTATAAGGCTAAAAACAAGCCCCCGGTCCATCCCGTCCGGCCTGTCATCCTGCAAGTTGATCCACAGGAGGGCAAAAAAAAACCCTGTGAGGTAGAAGCCGATTATCCTCACTTTAGGGGAAAAAATTCCTTCCCATCTCCAATCAGAATAACTCCCTGGATCAACGACCCCTCTCTAGAAGCTATAACCTGTAATATTATTACACTCCAGAAATACATCCAGGCCCCTCCTGAATTCCTTTATTGTACTCACCATCACCACCTCCTCAGGCAGAGAGTTCCATAATCTCACTGCTCTTACCGTAAAGAGTCCATAGTCTCACTGCTCTTACAGTAAAGAGTCCATAGTCTCACTGCTCTTACAGTAAAGAGTCCATAGTCTCAGTGCTCTTACAGTAAAGAGTCCATAGTCTCACTGCTCTTACAGTATAGAGTCCATAGTCTCACTGCTCTTACAGTAAAGAGTCCATAGTCTCACTGCTCTTACAGTATAGAGTCCATAGTCTCACTGCTCTTACAGTAAAGAGTCCATAGTCTCACTGCTCTTACAGTAAAGAGTCCATAGTCTCACTGCTCTTACAGTAAAGAGTTCATAGTCTCACTGCTCTTACAGTAAAAAGTCCATAGTCTCACTGCTCTACCAGTAAATAGTCCATAGTCTCTCTGCTCTTACAGTAAAGAGTCCATAGTCTCACTGCTCTTACAGTAAAAAGTCCATAGTCTCACTGCTCTTCCAGTAAATAGTCCATAGTATCTCTGCTCTTACAGTAAAGAGTCCATAGTCTCACTGCTCTTACAGTAAAGGGTCCATAGTCTCACTGCTCTTACCGTAAAGAGTCCATAGTCTCACTGCTCTTACAGTAAAGAGTCCATAGTCTCACTGCTCTTACCGTAAAGAGTCCATAGTCTCACCGCTCTTACAGTAAAGAGTCCATAGTCTCACTGCTCTTACAGTAAAGAGTACATAGTCTCACTGCTCTTACAGTAAAGAGTCCATAGTCTCACTGCTCTTACAGTAAAGAGTCTATAGTCTCAATGCTCTTACAGTAAAGAGTCCATAGTCTCACTGCTCTTACCGTAAAGAGTCCATAGTCTCACTGCTCTTACAGTAAAGAGTCCATAGTCTCACTGCTCTTACAGTAAAGAGTCCATAGTCTCGCTACTCTTACAGTATAGAGTCCATAGTCTCACTGATATTACAGTAAAGAGTCCATAGTCTCACTGCTCTTACAGTATAGAGTCCATAGTGTCAGTGCTCTTACAGTAAAGAGTCCATAGTCTCACTGCTCTTACAGTAGAGAGTCCATAGTCTCACTGCTCTTACCATAAAGAGCCCATAGTCTCACTGCTCTTACAGTAAAGAATCCATAGTCTCACTGCTCTTACAGTAAAGAGTCTATAGTCTCACTGCTCTTACAGTAAAGAGTCCATAGTCTCACTGCTCTTACAGTAAAGAGTCCATAGTCTCACTGCTCTTACAGTAAAGAGTCTATAGTCTCCCTGCTCTTACAGTAAAGAGTCCATACTCTCACTGCTCTTACAGTAAAGAGTACATAGTCTCACTGCTCTTACAGTAAAGAGTCCATAGTCTCACTGCTCTTACAGTAGAGTCCATAGTCTCCCTGCTCTTACAGTACAGAGTCCATAGTCTCACTGCTCTTCAGTAAAGAGTCCATAGTCTCACTGCTCTTACAGTAAAGAGTCCATAGTCTCACTGCTCTTACAGTAGAGTCCATAGTCTCACTGCTCTTACAGTAAATAGTCCATAGTCTCACTGCTCATACAGTAAAGAGTCCATAGTCTCACTGCTCTTACAGCAAAGAGTCCATAGTCTCACTGCTCTTACAGTAAAGAGTCCATAGTCTCACTGCTCTTACCGTGAAGAGTCCATAGTCTCACTGCTCTTACAGTAAAGAATCCATAGTCTCACTGCTCTTACAGTAAAGAGTCTATAGTCTCACTGCTCTTACAGTAAAGAGTCCATAGTCTCACTGCTCTTACAGTAAAGAGTCCATAGTCTCACTGCTCTTACAGTAAAGAGTCTATAGTCTCCCTGCTCTTACAGTAAAGAGTCCATACTCTCACTGCTCTTACAGTAAAGAGTACATAGTCTCACTGCTCTTACAGTAAAGAGTCCATAGTCTCACTGCTCTTACAGTAGAGTCCATAGTCTCCCTGCTCTTACAGTACAGAGTCCATAGTCTCACTGCTCTTCAGTAAAGAGTCCATAGTCTCACTGCTCTTACAGTAAAGAGTCCATAGTCTCACTGCTCTTACAGTAGAGTCCATAGTCTCACTGCTCTTACAGTAAATAGTCCATAGTCTCACTGCTCATACAGTAAAGAGTCCATAGTCTCACTGCTCTTACAGCAAAGAGTCCATAGTCTCACTGCTCTTACAGTAAAGAGTCCATAGTCTCACTGCTCTTACCGTGAAGAACCCTTTTCTATGTTTGTGTACAAACCTTCTTTCCTCCAGATGCAGAGGATGTCCCTCGTCACAGTCACAGTCCTGGGGATAAATAGATGATGGGAGTGATCTCTGTACTGACCCCTGATATATTTATACATAGTTATTAGATCTCCCCTCAGTCGTCTTTTTTCTAAAGTGAATAACCCTAATTTTGATAACCTTTCAGGGTACTGTAGATCCCTCATTCCAGTTATTACTTTAGTTGCCCTCCTCTGAACCCTCTCTAGCTCTGCTATGTCTGCCTTGTTCACAGGAGCCCAGAACTGTACACAGTCCTCCATGTGTGGTCTGACCAGTGATGTGTAAAGTGGTAGGACTATGTTCTCATCACCGACATCTATGCCCCTTCTGATGCAACCCATTATCTTAATGGCCTTGGCAGCAGCTGCCTGACACTGGTTTCTACAGCTTAGTTTTCGGTTCACTAAAATTGCTAGATCCTTTTCCATGTCAGTGTCACTGAGTGTTTTACCATTTAATATGTATGGGTGACTTGCATTATTCTTTCCCATGTGCATAACCTTACATTTGTCAGTGTTAAACCTCATCAGCCACTTATCTGCAGTATGCTGTCCTCAGGGCCGCCATCAGGGGTACAGCCCATACTCCAGTAAGGGGCCCAGACCCTGGGGAGCTAGGCCAGTCCTGAAACTTTTTTTTTTTTATTGTGGCAGCCGGCTCTGGGGCCCAGTGCTCCTCCCCTCTTCCTTCTGCAGCCCGTCCCTTATCCCCGGGGCCCGGGCTCCAGCTATCTTGTTCTGAGAACAAGATAGCTGGAGTCTCGGCTGAGATCCATGGGTAGAATGTAGTTGCTAGAAGGAGGTCTGTGACATCACTGGTCACATGCTCCTTAATAGTCACATGGACAAACCCCGACAGCAGCAGAAGCTTGTGGAGGGAGGAGGGGCTGTGTGCCTGCAGGCTGCTCAGTGTTGGACGATGTGCTGCAGTCCTGGAGTCCACAGAGCTTCATGGAGAGCAGGTGAGGGGCAGCTCATATATGAGGGGTAGGTGGAGCACTCAGGAGCAGTGGGGTTTAAGTGGAGTGAAATCTGGTGCAATTAAGGGGTTTATAGCACAGATCCAGGTGTATTCTGAGGGCCATGGTGTATGTGTGTCTGTCCCTGTCCCTGTGTGTGTCTGTGTCTGTCTGTCCCTGTGTGTGTCTGTGTCTGTCTGTCCCTGCGTGTGTGTCTGTGTCTGTCTGTCCCTGCGTGTGTGTCTGTCTGTCCCTGCGTGTGTGTCTGTCTGTCCCTGTGTGTGTGTCTGTCTGTCCCTGCGTGTGTGTCTGTCTGTCCCTGCCTGTGTGTCTGTCTGTCCCTGCGTGTGTGTCTGTCTGTCCCTGCGTGTGTGTCTGTCTGACGTGCAAACTAGCTAATTTACTCACCTCACTGGCGCTGACATAATTGAAGAGAAGCGCTGTAATCTATATTATGTAATAAATTAACTAGGAGGCGGCACTGGGCTCCGGAGTGTGGCGCGATTCTGAAGAAAAAAGGTCTTTGCTTTATTATACCACTATTAATTCTGAGTGTTAGGGGTCACTAATGGGGATCAGTGTGGATGGCACTTAGTGGGGATCTCTGGATGACATATATATATATATAGCATAAGATGCCATATATGTGCTATCTACAGATCCCCCCAAAACAGTGCCATCCACAGATCCCCCAAAAAAAAACAGTGCCATCCACAGATCCCCCAAAACAGTGCCATCCACAGATCCCCCCAAAACAGTGCCATCTACAGATTCACCCCCAAAACAGTGCCATCTACAGATTCCCCCCAAAACAGTGCCATCCACAGATCCCCCTAAACAGTGCCATCCACAGATTCCCCCAAAACAGTGCCATCCACAGATCCCCCCAAAACAGTGCCATCTACAGATTCCCCCCAAAACAGTGCCATCCACAGATCCCCCTAAACAGTGCCATCCACAGATCCCCCTAAACAGTGCCATCCACAGATCCCCCCAAAACAGTGCCATCCACAGATCCCCCCAAAACTGTGCCATCCACAGGCCACCATTAGTTCAAATCCCACCAAATGCTCACCTTATGGTTAAAAATAATTTTTTTCTTATTTTTCTCCTCAAAAACCTAGGTGCGTCTTTTTATGCTTTTATATCTTGAAATAAACTAAACCTTTAATGATATGAAATTGAAATTTAATTTATATTAATTCACGCCCCATCCATCTACTCTCGGCCCAGCCCCTGGGTCCAAAGCCTTTATTTAATTGACCAGTTTTCTGTTGTTCACAAAAAATAAATATTTTCAATATGTTCCTGTTATGGCACTTCTAATATACATTTAAGCTTTTCCATCACGTCGCCCCTCCCCTTCATTACATTCTCAGAAACAAGCAGAGCATGGATGTCAATAAAATTATGCCCCCCGGAAAAATGGGCGGACACCCATGCACAGAGACTGGATTTAAGGAAAGGGTACCTCCAGCCGGTGCTGGGGAGCGAGCTGGCCGGAATCAGCGACACAAGTACAGGGGGTGGGGGGTCATTAATGGAGGGCTGTCTGGGGGCAAAATTAACTTGTGTGGGGGCAAATTACTTAGTGGGAGGTCAGTGTGGGGGCAAACTACATGGAGGGCCATGTGGGGGCAAAATTACTTAGTGTGGGGGCAAATTACATAATGCAATTCTGTCTGGGGAAAAATTAACTTGTGGGGAGGGGCAAATTACTCAGTGGGGGTCAGTGTGGCGGGCAAACTACATAATGGAGGGGCATGTGGGGGCAAATTACTTAGTGGGGGCAACTTGCATAATGCAGGGCTGTCTGGGGCAAAATTAACTTGTGAAGGGGGGAAATTAGTCAGTAGGGGGTCAGTGTGGCGGAAAACTACATAATGGAGGACCGTGTGGGGCCTTGAGCTGTGTAAGGGGCCCCAAAATTTCTGATGGCAGCCCTGGCTGTCCTCTTCCGTGTTAATTACTTTACACAGTTTAGTGTCATCTGTAAAAATTGATATTTTACTGTGCAGGCCTTCTACAAGATCATTAATAAATATATTGAAGAGAATAGGGCTCAATACTGACCCCTGTGGGTCAACACAGGGAGGGACATTTTGTAAAAATTCATTTTCTTACTGTGCAGCTGCATTATGGTCTGTCTGTCCCAGTGGAGGAGTGGCCGTTGTCAATCCGAATAACCTTACTAGATGTCCTGCCCCATGTTGGGTCCCATTTTCTGTGGTCGCAAATCGACTGTAACAGCGGCTGCTGTTCCCCTGCTGTTCCCCTGCCTACCACCACAGTCCTGTGCACCGTGTTCAGCGGTGATCTGCTGCCAGTGTTTCCTTTCAGCCCTGGCCACAGCATGCTTTCTGCTTGTTTCCTGCAACATTTCCTTAAGGGCCGTCGCGCGTCACTTACTGAGTTTTATGGGTTGGGTCATGTGACATTGCCAGCCAATCCTAACCCTCCTGGACATATTTAAGTTGCCCATTCACAGATGCCTCAGTGTCAAGGTCCTTGTGTCCTGCTAAGGTTCCTGATATCCGCTTGTGTTCCTGTGTTCCTGACTCGTACTTGTATTCCTGGACTCTATAACTGTTTGATCCCTGCCTGCTTGCTTTGACTCTCCTGTTGCCGAACCGTATTGCCTGACCTGTACCTGTGCCGCCTGCCCTGACCTATTGACTGTCTGACTGTCTGCCTCTGCATCATCCTTCGGTCCTGCACTGTTGCTCCTGGTTACAACTCAGCCTGCTGACAACGCATGTACCTCTGGTACCTTTCTCAGGTACCTCCTGGTCCGCCTGGACCAGCTGCCTCGTGTGCCTACGCTCCTCAAGAGGTAGCGGCTAGTGATGAGCGAGCATGCTCAGCCAAGTATTGGTTCGGCTCGAGCAACGCTATGCTCGGGCTCGGCTTTACTCGGCCGAGCACCACGTGTATTCGTCGCATTGCTCGAGTCTCCTCCCCGCACATTTGGCGCCTTCGAAACAGCCAATCAAGGTCCAGGTAAGTAATTCCCTCAGTGTAAGGCCATAGCAATGTTAGCTGTAAGCCTTACACTGATTGGCTGGCCGGAACACGTGATACCGTTTTATGTAGGAGCTGAGGTCCGGCGCTCGGCTCATTCAGCGTCAGGGAGAGCAGACAGTAGGCAGGGACAGATAGCGTTTTGCTCTAAACTTACTGATTTCACTCCAAAAACCTTATTGAAAGACCTAACAGTCCTTTTAAGGACTACAGTGTGTGTTTGACAGCAGCACAGCACCGTTTTTAAGAAGGGGTTAATTAAGTGCTATCAGGGACAGGCATCACCAGGAAGGGACAGATAGTGCAGGGCTTGAAAATCGCTTTGATAACTTCTAAAAGACAGAAAGATTTCCGATTAGTGACATCTACAATACGCCATCATTAAGCAGTGTGTCGGGCAGATATTATCAAAAGGGGCTTATTCACTACAGTGTTCCTTGGTACTGAGATATACACTGCACCATCATAAAGCAGTGTATTGGGCAGACATTATAAAAGGGGCTTATTCACTACAGTGTTCCTTGGTACTGAGATATACACTGCACCATCATAAAGCAGTGTGTTGGGCAGACATTATAAAAGGGGCTTATTCACTACAGTGTGCCTGGTACTGAGATATACACTGCACCATCATGAAGCAGTGTGTTGGGCAGACATTATAAAGGGGCCTATTCACTACAGTGTGCCTGGTACTGAGATATACACTGTACCATCATAAAGCAGTGTGTTGGGCAGACATTATAAAAGGGGCTTATTCACTACAGTGTTCCTGCTACTGAGATATACACTGTACCATCAGAGAAATTATTTGTTCCGGGAAATTAACCTAACTTGTGCTACATCTGTGTGTGCGTTCAATCCGCAACCGTTATATTAATTACTCCAGCAGACAGGGATTTATATTTTGGCCATAGTTAAAGGGAACCTGTCACCAGGAAATTCACTGATAAACCAGGCATGCTGCCTTGTAGGGCTCACTCTGCTGAATATAGTGATACCTCTCACTTGGTGATCTGGTGCTTTATTGTGGAGAAATAGTACTTTTAATCCATATGCTAATGAGCTGATTTGAGTCCAGTAGTTGATATGAGTCCAGCGTTTTTTCTATTTAGAGCTATAGCCACTCCCTATTCACTTCTTCAGTTGTAAAGGGGCGTGGTTTATTACATCATTTATTCATTTTAATAACTGGAGGGAAAATGAATAACAGGGAATGCTTAGGTAAAAAAGGGAGAGGAATATACTATTGAAGTTAGTAATTATAATAAGGGCTAGTTTGTTCATGGGGTGATAAACACATGATGGCTGATAAGGGACATGTCGCCGTGGGTATGGCAGTTAGGCTTTAAAGTGAAAGGCAGCAAGGCTTGTATTGGCTATAATGCAGGTCATTTTTTAAACCACGCCCTTTTACAACTGAAGAAGTGAATAGGGAGGGCTACAGCTCTGAATAGAAAAAATGCTGGACTCATATCAACTACTGGACTCATATCAGCTCATTAGCATATGGATTAAAAGTAATATTTCTCCACAATAAAGCAACAGATCACCAAGTAAAAGGTATAATTATATTCAGCAGGGTGAGTCCTACAAGGCAGCATGCCTGGTTTATCAGTGAATTTCCTGGTGACAGGTTCTCTTTAACAACTTTTAGGCCCATCTGTGTGTGCGTTTAGGCCGCAACCAGTATATACAGTATTCCCGCAGAGAATACATTTTATTTGGAACAAATTTGTATCCAATATAGAACTACATCCGAATAAAGTGTGTATTGTCAAAATCTCTGGCCTTGTGTAGTGCCGAAAAATTGTATTTCCTGTGTCTCCTGTTCAGTATTAATCTAGTGATCACAGCACTCAGGCTAATTTTGACCGGTTTGGGTGCGCGTCACAGTTGTTCCAAACTCCACCTTGTGGAACTCAATTGTTACAGGATAGATGAAACAGCTCTCCAGATTAGTAATATGCTAAGTGAATTTATTCAGCTGGACATGGTGGTGCAATTCATAATTACAACGTTTCGGGCATAATGAGTGCCCTTCATCAGGTGTGAGCATGCTTGTAGAAGCAGGCAGCCGTGGTGAACCGCAATAATTCTTTCATGAGGTGGATGATGATGAGACACAGTTGCCAATCACTGAGGTGGTTTTTAGGTCGTCAGGAGGAAGAGCAGAGTGAGGAAGTGGAAGAGGAGGTGGTGGACGATGAGGTCACAGCCCCAACATGGTTGAAAAGCCGAGCGGTTGAAAAGCCGAGCGAGGACAGCAGTACAGAGGGGAAGGGATCTGTAGCACCGCAACAGTCTGGAAGAGGCAGTGGGGTGGCAAAAGTGAGACGTTGGCCCACACCAAACTATTTTTCGCTACATTTCCCTGACCGCACACTGCTTGAATGTTGTGGAGGCCGGGAGTGAGTCGGACCCTGGGATGGCACAGGTCCTACCCACGCCCAGGATTGCGGGCCCTATGTCCATCAGGGTCTCTGTCAGCAGCTATGTTACTGGCTCCAACCCTCACTTCTCCTCCTCCGCCGCCTCCTCCTCCACTTACACCTCCAACAGCAGTCAGCCATCAGTCGCTAGCTGGAAGCAGTGTAGCACTGCTGTGGGGAAGCGTCAACAGGCCGTGCTGAAGCTGATCTGCTTAGGGGACAAACAGCACACTGCCGCAGAGCTGTGGCAGGGTATAAGGGACCAGACCGAGCTGTGGCTCTCGCCACTCAACCTAGAAACAGGCAGGGTTGTGTCCGACAATGGCCGTAACTTGGTGGCGGCTTTGGAGCTCGGCAACCTGACACACATCCCATGCCTAGCCCACGTCTTAAACTTAGTGGTTCAGCAGTTTATCAAATCCTACCCCAATTTTCAGGAGCTACTAGTGAAGACGCGCCGCTTGTGTGCTCATTTCCGCAAGTCGTCCACAGCTTCGGCCGGTCTGTCAATGCTGCAGCAGCACTTGTGGCTTCCAGCTCACCGACTGTTGTGCGACATGAGCATGCGGTGGAACTCTACATTCTACATGTTGGCCAGGCTTTGTGAGCAGCAGAGGGCAGTTGTGGAATACCAGCTGCAACATGGTCGTTGCCTTTCCATTCAACTGCCACTATTCACAAGCGAGGAGTGGGCATTAATGTCAGACCTCTGTGAGGTTTTAAAAAACTTTGATGAATCCACACAGATGGTTAGTGGTGATAACGCTATTATCAGCGTAACCATCCCACTGCTGTGTCTACTCAAACGATCACTGCTCACAATTAAGGAGGATGCTTTGAAGGTGGCAGACGAGGTAATGGGGAGAAGATGACACAGGGTGATAGCCAGACCTCTCCCAGTTCGTCTTCTCAGCGCGAATTGGGCCAGGAGGAGGAGTTGCTGGAGACAGTTGCCTCTGCTACAGAGGCTTGTACCCAGGGAACTTTAATTCCATCTGTTCAGCGTGGATGGGCAGAAGAGGAGGAGGAGGATGAGGGTATGGAGAGTCATCCTGAAGTTGACATCGACGACTTGCCCGTTGGTACTCTGGCCCACATGGCTGACTTCATGTTAGGCTGCCTTTCCCCTGACCCTCGCGTTATACGCATTTTAGGTAACACAGATTACTGGGTGTTCACTCTTCTCGACCCCCGCTACAAAGAAAACTTCTCACCTCTGATTCCTGTGGTGGAGAGGACGAGAAAAACCGTGCAATACCAGAAGGTACTTGTTGACAGATTGCTCCAAAATCTTCCATCTGATAATGCGGCCGCCAGAGTCTGTACTTCCTTTGGCAACCAAGGGGAACACACAGTAGTTCCAACAGAGGCAGAGCAACACTTTCCAAGGCATGGGACACTTTCATGACACCCCGCCAGCAACCTCACCCTGAATCCCGGCCTAGTGCTACAAGGAGGGAACAGTTTTGGAAGATGGTGAAGGAATACATTGCATACCGTGTCAGCGTCCTAAATGATCCCTCAGTGCCTTAAAACTACTGGGTGTCCAAGCTGCTGCTTATGGTTAATGGCCCAGTTACTACACAATTTTAACTTTAATGATATGCAAATTAGCCTCTAAGAGCAGGGGGCTGCTCCTGCTCCTAGAGGCTCTGTTCCTCCACCTAAAGTCACGCCCTGCCGTCCTTGATTGACAGGGCCAGCATTTGTCTTATCCTGCTGGCCCTGTGCGCTGGATAAATCTCACGCCTGCGCAGTCCCAGCACATGGGGTCGGCAGGAGGAGACGAATGCTGGCCCTGTCAATCAAGGATGGCAGGGCGTGACTTGAGGTGGGAGAATGGAGCCTCTAGGAGCAGGAGCAACGCCCCTGCTCCTAGAGGCTAATTTGCATACTATAAAAGTTACAATTGTACAGTAACCGTGGCATCAATAAGCATAAAAAGTACAGATATGGTCTGCTCACATTAGCACATCGCTAATGTCAGCCAATAGTGTTGATCGAGCACCAAAGTGCTCGGGTGCTCGAGTAGAACACCTCGGGATGCTCGAGTGCTCTACAGAGCACCTGAGTATAATGGAAGTGAATGGGAGAACCTGAGCATTAAACCAGGCACCCCTGCTCTGAAGAGGGAGGGTGCCTGGTTCATAGGAAAACATCTGAAATAGATGGAAACAACGCCGAAATGGATCGGGAACAGCATGGGGGCGAGGGCCGGCTGCTTGTGACCCTTTAAAACATTAGGGCCAAGGGCCTGCTGCTGATCTGACCATCTAAAACATTAGGGCGAGGGCCTGCTGCTGGTCTGACCATCTAAAACATTTTGGGCGAGGGCCTGCTGCTGATCTGACCATCTAAAACATTAGGGGCGAGGGCCTGCTGCTGATCTGACCATCTAAAACATTAGGGGCAAGGTCCTGCTGCTGAGCTGACCATCTAAAACATTAGGGCGAGGGCCTGCTGCTGATCTGACCATCTAAAACAATATGGGCGAGGGTCTGCTGCTGACTTTGAGCTGACCATATAAAACATTAGGGGTGAGGGCCTGCTGCTGATCTGACCATATAAAACATTAGGGGTGAGGGCCTGCTGCTGATCTGACCATATAAAACATTAGTGGCGAGGGCCTGCTGCTGATCTGACCATCTAAAACATTAGGGCGAGGCCTGCTGCTGAGCTGACCATCTAAAACATTAGGGGCGAGGGCCTGCTGCTGAGCTGACCATCTAAAACATTAGGGGTGAGGGCCTGCTGCTGAGCTGACCCTATAAAACATTAGGGTGAGGGCCTGCTGCTGAGCTGACCCTCTAAAACATTAGGGGTGAGGGCCTGCTGCTGAGCTGACCCTCTAAAACATTAGAGGCAAGGGCCTGCTGCTGAGCTGACCCTATAAAACATTAGGGCGAGGGCCTGCTGCTGAGCTGACCATCTAAAAGATTAGGGCGAGGGCCTGCTGCTGATCTGACCATCAAAAACATTATGGGCGAGGGCCTGCTGCTGATCTGACCATCTAAAACATTAGGTGCGAGGGCCTGCTGCTGAGCTGACCCTCTAAAACATTATGGGCGAGGGCCTGCTGCTGATCTGACCATATAAAACATTAGGGCGAGGGCCTGCTGCTGAGCTGACCATCTAAAACATTAGGGCGAGGGCCTGCTGCTGAGCTGACCATCTAAAACATTAGGGCCAAGGGCCTGCTGCTGATCTGACCATCTAAAACATTAGGGGCGAGGGCCTGCTGCTGATCTGACCATCTAAAACATTATGGGCGAGGGCCTGCTGCTGATCTGACCATCTAAAACATTAGGGGCGAGGGCCTGCTGCTGAGCTGACCATCTAAAACATTAGGGCGAGGGCCTGCTGCTGATCTGACCATCTAAAACATTATGGGCGAGGGCCTGCTGCTGAGCTGACCATATAAAACATTAGGGGCGAGGGCCTGCTGCTGAGCTGACCATCTAAATCATTAGGGGTAAGGGCCTGCTGCTGAGCTGACCATCTAAAACATTAGGGCGAGGGCCTGCTGCTGAGCTGACCATCTAAAACATTAGGGCGAGGGCCTGCTGCTGAGCTGACCATCTAAAACATTAGGGCCAAGGGCATGCTGCTGAGCTGACCATATAAAACATTAAGAGCGAGGGCCTGCTGCTCATCTGACCATCTAAAACATTAGGGGCGAGGGCCTGCTGCTGAGCTGACCATCTAAAACATTATGGGCGAGGGCCTGCTGCTGATCTGACCATCTAAAACATTAGGGCCAAGGGCCTGCTGCTGATCTGACCATCTAAAACATTAGGGCCAAGGGCCTGCTGCTGATCTGACCATATAAAACATTAGGGGCGAGGGCCTGCTGCTGATCTGACCATCTAAAACATTAGGGGCGAGGGCCTGCTGCTGAGCTGACCATCTAAAACATTAGGGCCAAGGGCCTGCTACTGATCTGACCATCTAAAACATTAGGGCGAGGGCCTGCTGCTGATCTGACCATCTAAAACATTAGGGGCGAGGGCCTGCTGCTGATCTGACCATCTAAAACATTAGGGGTAAGGGCTGGCTGCTGATCTGACCATCTAAAACATTATGGGCGAGGGCCTGCTGCTGATCTGACCATCTAAAACATTAGGGCCAAGGGCCTGCTGCTGATCTGACCATCTAAAACATTAGGGGCGAGGACCTGCTGCTGATCTTACCATCTAAAACATTATGGGCGAGGGCCTACTGCTGATCTGACTATTTAAAACATTAGGGGTGAGGGCCTGCTACTGATATGACCATATAAAACATTAGGGGTGAGGGCCTGCTGCTGAGCTGACCATCTAAAACATTATGGGCGAGGGCCTGCTGCTGAGCTGACCATATAAAACATTATGGGCGAGGGCCTGCTGCTGACTCTGAGCTGACCATATAAAACATTAGGGATAAGGGCCTGCTGCTGATCTGACCATCTAAAACATTATGGGCGAGGGCCTGCTGCTGAGCTGACCATCTAAAACATTAGGGCGAGGGCCTGCTGCTGATCTGACCATCTAAAACATTAGGGCGATGGCCTACTGCTGAGCTGACCATCTAGCACAGGTAATATTGCTGCCACCAGCAGCGAAAAAATTAGACTGAATGTCACTGTTATTTAGGATGGGTAACCGCCTCCATCATACTGAAGCCGCCCCATCATTGTACTTCTCAGATGCCGCGTTCATACGTGATTGCGGCATCTGAATGATTTAATTTAGTTTTTATTGTTAAAAGGCTGGTCAACCTTCCTGCTGTCAGGTGGAATCTTTCCAGATCTTAGCACCCGGGATCTGCACTGGGGTAAGTCTCAGTAACTCCCTCGACTCATCTGCATGAGTTGGGAACCATGACCTCTTCTTCTTGAATGCTATGATTGCGCTACCTTGGCCTGGTCTAACCCGATTTTCATCAATGCTCTAGGTATCATGAAAACTGGAAGGAAAATGTAGGCCGGCCTGAACTCCAAGGAATGGGCAGGGTATCTGCCATCAAGGGATTGTCCCCTGATAAAGGGAAAGGAATATTTCCATCTTGGCACTGAACCTGATGGCATTGAGAAAATCTCTGATACTTCCCATATCGTGGCAATTTGCTTGAAAATCTCTGGATTCCAAGACCATTCTCCTGGAACTGCTAGAGTTTGACTCAGTTGTTGGTCAGCAACAATGTTGAGCGAAGCTCAAATAAGTCTAGCAGACAGATGGGTCAGGTTTAATTCTATCCATGCTGTGATCTGGTACCACCCTGCTTGTAACGTCTGCAATTACACAGAATGCTTCCCCTTCTGTGGGGCGAGTCAGACAGGACCTTCTATAGCATTAAACTCTTTGAGATTTGAGGAGAGAGACCTCTCAAGGGACTCCATCAGCCCACTTACCGTATAACCCTCCAGGTGCAGTCCTCAACCTAGTTCAGAGAAATTGGTGGTCAACAGAATCCAGATGAGCTGGAACACGGAACACTAAGCTCTGAGATGTTTCTACCATCTGAAGGATGGACTAGCTTGAAATGACAGAGTGTGCTATATTTCCACAGGCTAAGGATCTCTTCTCTGTAGATAGGACATAAGTGCCATAAGGCTCAAGAAGCTACCTCTGCAACTGATTGCATGAGGCCTAAAACCCTCAAACCCTGGCCAGCAGCCTGAAGGTGGTCAGTAATCCAGGTATGGAACCAAAGAAAGTCTCTTTATTCTTAAGGAAGCAGCTATAAAGGACACCACCGTATAAGGGCCAAAACAGCTGAGGAGATCCTGAGGCGATGGGCTGTGAAATGCAGGAGAAGAAGGCCTCGTTCCTCACTTAGGAGCAGAAGGCCTCATTCCTCACTCAGGAGCAGAAGGCCTTGTTCCTCACTCAGGAGCAGAAGGCCTCGTTCCTCACTCAGGAGCAGAAGGCCTCGTGTCTCACTCAGGAGCAGAAGGCCTCGTTCCTCACTCAGGAGCAGAAGGCCTCGTTCCTCACTCAGGAGCAGAAGGCCTCGTTCCTCACTCAGGAGCAGAAGGCCTCGTTCCTCACTCAGGAGCAGAAGGCCTCGTTCATCACTCAGGAGCAGAAGGCCTCGTTCCTTACTAAGGAGTAGAAGGCCTCGTTCCTCACTCAGGAGCAGAAGGCCTCGTTCCTTACTAAGGAGTAGAAGGCCTCGTTCCTCACTCAGGAGCAGAAGGCCTCGTTCCTCACTCAGGAGCAGAAGTCCTTGTTTCTTACTAAGGAGTAGAAGGACTTGTTCCTCACTCAGGAGCAGAAGGCCTCATTTCTCACTCAGGAGCAGAAGGCCTCGTTCCTCACTCAGGAACAGAAGGCCTCGTGCCTCACTCAGGAGCAGAAGGCCTCGTTCCTCACCCAGTAGCAGAAGGCCTTGTTCCTTACTCAGGAGTAGAAGGCCTTGTTCCTTACTCAGGAGTAGAAGGCCTCGTTCCTCACTCAGGAGCAGAAGGCCTTGTTCCTCACTCAGGAGCAGAAGGCCTCGTTCCTCACTCAGGAGCAGAAGGCCTCGTTCCTCACTCAGGAGCAGAAGGCCTTGTTCCTTACTAAGGAGTAGAAGGCCTCGTTCCTCACTCAGGAGCAGAAGGCCTCGTTCCTCACTCAGGAGCAGAAGGCCTCGTTCCTCACTCAGGAGCAGAAGGCCTCGTTCCTTACTCAGGAGCAGAAGGCCTTGTTCCTTACTCAGGAGCAGAAGGCCTCGTCCCTCACTCAGGAGCAGAAGGCCTTGTTCCTTACTCAGGAGTAGGAGCGCCTTAGCTGAGATGATAAAATATGCAGCCATCCCGACTGACTCTGTCAAGGCTTTATATTTATATCCTATAGATGTATGGACTTTAGGAGGAGGAACCCTCTATGTAAGTGATGAAGGAGCTTTCCGCTTTTCCGCGGTCACCATTTTGGAGACTCTGACCGTATTGTGTTCAAGACTGTATTTTGTGTTTAAATTTCTTATCAGAAGATGGCAACGGCTGCCTGCCAATTCTAATGCAGAAGTTAGAAGCTTTATGTTAAGATCAGATAAAAAGTCTTTGTGTTGGCAGTAACCCAATTATCCATAATGAATAATGTAAGTATGGCTTCAGTGTTCTCCAATTCTGAGTGTTATTTGGATGTAACCAATCACGATGATACTTTGAGAAGTTACACCCGTCACACCCGGCTGGAAGGTGTATAAATAAAGGGGCTTGACCCGCCTTTGGTGGGAATCTTGCTGAGTTCTAAACCTGTCTGCTGAACGCCATTATTCCACCGTCCCGACGTCATTCACCTGCAGCACGAGGCTCGATTCCCTACGTGACTGACCATTGTGTTACCACGACATAAGTTATACCGGCCTGAAGCCGTGTGCTTTACACTCCGATGGGGGCAGACACATCCACCTCATGCAGAGGAAAGATCTGATGACGTCTGCCATTTACTGTGGTGGCGAGCTCGGTGCGGTCTGGTCCTCTGGAAGAGGTTCATAGTCGATGTATTTTTATTTGGAATGGGAGGGGGGAACCTCAGTTGCATCAATTTTTGGATAATTTAAATAAAAATGAATTTTATCTACATTTCACAGCCAATTTCTTGGATTTAACCATTTTCATTGAGAAGGGACAAATTCACACAAAAACCTCATAATCATAAGCTTCAGACCCCTTGTAAGTTGGCATTTACCCACCTGGCTATCTAATATCCCCCGTAGCCAGTTTATAAGAACACGCAGGAACTGTAGCAATTTAAGAGATTTTGAGGAAGAAGCAACGGAGCTTAATAAAAATTCATTGAAAAAGGATATAAACTAGGGGATCTAGAAAATTCAGTGGAACAGATAAAAGAGATGGATCGCAAGAACTTGCTGGTGAATAAAGAAAAAAGAAACCTCCAAGTAAAAAGAAATAAGTGAAGACCTAGCGAACAAAGACACATTGATCCGAGTCCCAATAATGACTGGATACAGTGGAGGAGAAAGGACCCTCAAGAGCATTGTCAGAAAGCATTGGGACAAAATGATAGCGGAGAAAATCCCTAGTGGTCCAACCTTTATATTCAGGAAAGCCCAAAGTCTATCTAACATAATAGCCCGATCCATAAAAAACACACAGAATAACACCAACAAAAAGAATGGAATAAAGACCGGATTCTTCCCTGCAAAATGTGTAAAACTGTAAAGCAATCAATAGCCAAAAAATACCCCATTTTTGAGATAGGAGATGACTAGAGTTGAGCGAACTTCTGTTTTAAGTTCGGCTTCCAAAGTTCGGGTTCGGGTTATACACGCCTTCCATTATGGATTCCGCTACCACGGACCATAACGGCATTTGGAATCCATAAGGGGATTCTTCAATGAACCCGAACCTTGGACAACACGAAGGACCTGGGGTGACATCACCGTCATGTGATCAGTGCAGGGGCGTGGCTCAGTACTGGATTAGATAAGAGTTGGTAGCCTACGACCTCTTATCCAATCCAGTACTGAGCCACGCCCCCTGCACTGATCACATGACGGTGACGTCACCCCAGGTCCTTCACCCCGTGTTCCAAATGTCGTTATGGTCCGTGGTAGCGGAATCCATAACGGGATGCTTGGATAACCCGAACCCGAAATTTTGAAGCCGAACTTAAAACAGAAGTTCCCTCAACTCTAGAGATGACCATTACTTATAAAAATACCAACTATATTACTTGTGACACTAACGGAGTGATTTATTTTATTAAATGCCCCTGTCATAAAATATATGTGGGTAGGACCAAACGCCAAATGAAAATTAGAATTCGTGAGCATATACAATAATATATGCAAACATTTTGAGGGTCACCCACTATCAAAACACTATACAGATTATCATGGGGGCTCCTTTTCAGGGTCGCTGTTTGGGGATTGAAAGGGTTAAGATGGATACAAGGGGCGGGAATTATACTGGTAAAATGTCACGGTGCGAAGGTAAATGGATCTTTAGATTGAACAGTCTGGCACCAAAGGGGTTGGTCCAGGAGATTGAATTGCTTGCTTCTGGGTGTTAGGTAATAATCTAGTTAGGGATGGCGGACTCTGACATTGTGGCTTTCAGAGGAAACGGTGATGGATCCCAACAAATACATAAACATCAAAAAATCCAAGTCATTTGCAGCGGTTACCATGGGAATAGGTTGCCTATTTAATCCATAGGACTGGAAGCAAACTCCATCCCTGACGAAGGAACCCGTCAGTTCCAAACGCGTTGGGGAAAGATTGTCCTCGGAAGGCATCCGTAGTAAAGGTGTGACGTCACGCGAACATACTCCCGGAGTCAACTCTGCAAGCTCCACCACGCGCGTACAAGCTACCGGCCGGGCGCGCGCTCTGTGTGAGTAGAGCAAGAAGCGCGTCCTTTTAAAATGCATCAGCGCGACTTGGAGAAAAAGGGGACTTCATCCGAGAATTACTCTCCACCTATTCAGGTAGTAATGAGCTCGTGAAACAGCATTGAAAGTATTTATTACCCGTGCCCTGAAACCGAACTGACAGTTTTGGATCATATCGACTCATTCAGGAGTGAGGATCAGACCTGTATGCATCACCAACACAGAGCAGTAATCCATATTGTTGGTCTGTATTAAGGGCGAGGGCTCATTCACCCTTAGAGATTGGTTTTTATTCAGGTTTCGGATTATTACGATTATTAGAATACAGATATCCTTCTAGTGTCAGCGCGTGTCCCTATTTTTGTTTCATTATTCCTTTATACTATTGTGAATATTGGCAGTACATTCACCGTGGACATTTGGCGGCGGCGGCACAGATCATCATCATAGATCAGCACGGCAGCGCAAGTGTCGCATTGTTACTACATCGAGTCTACACTTCCACAGGAGAAAACTGAGCAGACGACTTTCTGGCCTTATTCTCCCAGTACAGCAGCTCCTGAGTAGAGGTGAAGGCCCCAACCCAGACCAGGACCGCTCCCACATTAGGCAGAAGAAGACCTGTTCAGTAAGGAGAGGCGTCTATAGTGAATCCGGACTGAACTGGGTCATTTCCAGGAGGTTTACATTCTGCCATCATTTCTTTTCTCAAAGCTCCAACCACTTTGAAGGCCCTGGAGGTGGAGACCCCGGTCATCATCCTGGGCCCCCAACCGGTCGGACAGGAACAATCTCTTTGTTACTTTCTTCCCTTAGAATGAATCTTCCCTCTTTATTCTTCTCCTCAGAGGAGGAAAACAGTTTATCCTGAATCCATCATCAGCGGCTTCCTCTTCAGACCGGCATTCCCGGAACAATTACATTTCCGTCTTTTATGTCCTCCATAGGAGACTCCAGAGAGGAGACCACAGCTATGTACAGACTGTTATATCAGAGAACTACAACCCCCAGCATGTCCAGACAATAATATATCAGAGGAGAAAAGTATAGAATGTTATATGATATCTCAGAAGTAACACTCCAGGCTGTTATTGCAGGTTTCAGAGGCGAAAACTACAACTCCCAGCATTTTTCCAGTTCTGTAGGAAAGAAATCCTAAAATGCTTTCTCCATACAAGGATCATCCCTCACATGTCACATGACCACAATTACAGCTGACTCCGCCCCTTCACTGATCACATGACAGTGACATCATCACAGGTCCTTCACCACCTCTTCTACTCTCCACGGCTGAGTCCTGCCCCTGGATTGGTCACATAAAAGTGACCTCACCCCAGGTCCTTCACCACCTCTACTCCTCTTCACTGCTGAGCCCCACCCCTGCACTGATCACATGACAGTGACATCATCACAGCTCCTTCACCACCTCTTCTACTCTCCACGGCAGAGTCCCGCCCCTGGATTGGTCACATAAAAGTGACCTCACCCCAGGTCCTTCACCACCTCTACTCTGCTTCACTGCTGAGCCCCACCCCTGCACTGATCACATGACGGTGACGTCACCCCAGGTCCTTCAGCTCTGGCAGTGCAGCAGATACTGGGCAGGTCCTGGTCGGTAGTCAGGGCTCTTGTTCTCTCTGGTATCAGCCATTCCTCCAGCCTGCAGGTAAGATGAGCTGTGAGGAGACAGTGTGGTGGAGAGCTCAGACATGTCACCTCTGGAGATTCTCCTCCATTACACACAAGGAATCCTTCTCCACTCCTCAGCTTAGTATAATGGGGGTAGTAGTGAGGATAGTGGGGGTTGTCATCATTCGCTGGCCCCTGACTGTCCTGGTGAGGGGCCCCTGCCTCCAGGAGGAGAATGAATGGAGCGGGCCCGGCCTGAGCTCAGCTCTCTCCAGTCTCTTCTCTAGGAGTTCTGGACACAGCTGAGCACAGCCCAGAGGTGGGACCTGCATCTATCAGACACTTATCTCCTGTGGGGCCACCAGAGATCTCCATGTTGGGGCCCCTGGAATCCATGTGGTGGGGGCCCCTCCAGGCTCAGGCAGTGCGGTTCTGGAGGTGACATCTGGTCTTGTCCCCTGGATGATTTCCTCTCCTCTCCTCATAAAGGCGCCTGCAGTACTAGAAGCCTCCAGCTCCTCCAGTTCTCTCCTCTTCTCCTGAATGACCCCGAGGATGGACGGGAAGGAGATCAGCAGAAGAATATTAGACCTCACCTTGGAGATCATCTCCCTGCTGAGCGGAGAGGTAAACTTCTCTAGATTTCTCTCCTCTGTATTGTATTCTGTAACAAGTCAGACATCGGGAAGGAGAATCCATCATAGGAAGTGATAGGAAGAGTCCAGGGTCCTGGAGAACGGCCCCCAGACCTTCCAAGTGACGGAGAACCTGAAGATCAGCCCCCAGTATGGTGAGTGATGTGTCATGTGACCAGTGACCAATAGTCATGTAGGAGCCATGAGGAGGTAAGTAGGCACGTTGTACCAGGAGGAGAGGCCGGAGGAGAGCACATGGCCCCTGAAGGGTTTATTCCCTAAGTGTCTCTCTCCATCCACAGGAGTACACAATAGTGAAGAAGACATCGGGGGACTGTGTGACTCCCATCATCCATCTCCAGGAGTCAGGAGGGCGGAGCAGGACCCCTCCCCCATCACAGAGCCTCCTCACCCCCTGATACATGAGCAGAAGATCCTAGAGCTCACCCACAAGATGATGGAGCTGCTGACTGGAGAGGTGACACTGCTGGGAATGCTGGGAAATTCTCCAGTAACAGCACTGGAGGGTCTGGGTGATGACGGTGTCATTGTGTTGTCAGGTTCCTATAAGGTGTCAGGACGTCACTGTCTATTTCTCCATGGAGGAGTGGGAGTATATAGAAGGCCACAAGGACCTGTACAAGGAGGCCATGATGGAGGAGCACCAGCCTCTTATATCACAGGGTAAGAGCCGTCATGTGCAGTGTATACACGTGTGTGCAGTGACATGTAATGGAGGAGCACCAGCCTCTTATATCACAGGGTAAGAGCCGTCATGTGCAGTGTATACACGTGTGTGCAGTGACATGTAATGGAGGAGCACCAGCCTCTTATATCACAGGGTAAGAGCCGTCATGTGCAGTGTATACACGTGTGTGCAGTGACATGTAATGGAGGAGCACCAGCCTCTTATATCACAAGGTAAGAGCCGTCATGTGCAGTGTATACACGTGTGTGCAGTGACATGTAATGGAGGAGCACCAGCCTCTTATATCACAGGGTAAGAGCCGTCATGTGCAGTGTATACACGTGTGTGCAGTGACATGTAATGAAGGAGCACCAGCCTCTTATATCACAGGGTAAGAGCCGTCATGTGCAGTGTATACACGTGTGTGCAGTGACATGTAATGGAGGAGCACCAGCCTCTTATATCACAGGGTAAGAGCCGTCATGTGCAGTGTTTACACGTGTGTGCAGTGACATGTAATGGAGGAGCATTAGCCTCTTATATCACAGGGTAAGAGCCGTCATGTGCAGTGTATACACGTGTGTGCAGTGACATGTGATGGAGGAGCACCAGCCTCTTATATCACAGGGTAAGAGCCGTCATGTGCAGTGTATACACGAGTGTGCAGTGACATGTAATGGAGGAGCACCAGCCTCTTATATCACAGGGTAAGAGCTGTCATGTGCAGTGTATACACGTGTGTGCAGTGACATGTAATGGAGGAGCACTAGCCTCTTATATCACAGGGTAAGAGCCGTCATGTGCAGTGTATACACGTGTGTGCAGTGACATGTAATGGAGGAGCACCAGCCTCTTATATAACAGGGTAAGAGCCGCCATGTGCAGTGTATACACGTGTGTGCAGTGACATGTAATGGAGGAGCATTAGCCTCTTATATCACAGGGTAAGAGCCGTCATGTGCAGTGTATACACGTGTGTGCAGTGACATGTAATGGAGGAGCATTAGCCTCTTATATCACAGGGTAAGAGCCGTCATGTGCAGTGTATACACGTGTGTGCAGTGACATGTAATGGAGGAGCACCAGCCTCTTATATCACAGGGTAAGAGCCGTCATGTGCAGTGTATACACGTGTGTGCAGTGACATGTAATGGAGGAGCACCAGCCTCTTATATCACAGGGTAAGAGCCGTCATGTGCAGTCTGTACACGTGTGTGCAGTGACATGTAATGGAGGAGCACCAGCCTCTTATATCACAGGGTAAGAGCCGTCATGTGCAGTGTGTACACGTGTGTGCAGTGACATGTAATGGAGGAGCACCAGCCTCTTATATCACAAGGTAAGAGCCGTCATGTACAGTGTGTACACGTGTGTGCAGTGACATGTAATGGAGGAGCACCAGCCTCTTATATCACAGGGTACAAGCCGTCATGTGCAGTGTATACACGTGTGTGCAGTGACATGTAATGAAGGATCACCAGCCTCTTATATCACAGGGTAAGAGCCGTCATGTGCAGTGTATACACGTGTGTGCAGTGACATGTAATGGAGGAGCACCAGCCTCTTATATCACAAGGTAAGAGCCGTCATGTGCAGTGTATACACGTGTGTGCAGTGACATGTAATGGAGGAGCACCAGCCTCTTATATCACAAGGTAAGAGCCGTCATGTGCAGTGTATACACGTGTGTGCAGTGACATGTAATGGAGGAGCACCAGCCTCTTATATCACAAGGTAAGAGCCGTCATGTGCAGTGTATACACGTGTGTGCAGTGACATGTAATGGAGGAGCACCAGCCTCTTATATCACAAGGTAAGAGCCGTCATGTACAGTGTATACACGTGTGTGCAGTGACATGTAATGGAGGAGCACCAGCCTCTTATATCACAAGGTAAGAGCCGTCATGTGCAGTGTATACACGTGTGTGCAGTGACATGTAATGGAGGAGCACCAGCCTCTTATATCACAAGGTAAGAGCCGTCATGTGCATTGTATACACGTGTGTGCAGTGACATGTAATGGAGGAGCACCAGCCTCTTATATCACAAGGTAAGAGCCGTCATGTGCAGTGTGTGCAGTGACATGTAATTGAGGAGCACCAGCCTCTTATATCACAAGGTAAGAGCCGTCATGTGCAGTGTATACACGTGTGTGCAGTGACATGTAATGGAGGAGCTCCAGCCTCTTATATCACAAGGTAAGAGCGTCATGTGCAGTGTATACACGTGTGTGCAGTGACATGTAATGGAGGAGCACCAGCCTCTTATATCACAAGGTAAGAGCCGTCATGTGCAGTGTGTACACGTGTGTGCAGTGACATGTAATGGAGGAGCACCAGCCTCTTATATCACAAGGTAAGAGCTGTCATGTGCAGACGCAGATGCTCCATTGTGACACAAAAACAACCAGCAAGCTGAAAAGTTTCCCTAACTCAGTAACAGCATAGTTTTCTGTGCTATTCAGTTTCCATAGCTTTCATGCGCTTCAATGGAAGCTACTGAAACAGCTCTACTGAAAGCACTCTGCTGTTTCCCGGCTGGTCTGGACTTACTAGCAGTGAGATGAGACAACCCTTTAATAGGAATGTTATAAGGTTGTCGACTCTGTAATTTAGAAAAATTAAAATTTCATTTTGTATCTTTAGCAGAAAATTTCCATAAGAATTCTGAGGAAACCTTATGTTGTCACTAAATTATAAAGCAGAAGATGAAGACATCATGCAGTGCTCGTCAGGAGAAAACCTTAATGTACATCCAGGACTTCACAGTACAGATCTATCATATAATCCCCCTGTTCTTGAGGAATCTTCTGACCAATCACAGATTGCTACCACAAGTGCCGGTCAGAAAGGGGGTGAAAGGTTTCAAAAGATCACTAAAAGATCGAGTCTTTCTACAGACAGAATTCGCACACGGGAGAAACTGTATTCATGCCCAAAATGTGGGAAATATTTTGCATATAAATCGGCGCTTGTTCGACATGAGAGAACTCACACAGGAGAGAAGCCGTATTCATGTTCAGAATGTGGGAAATGTTTTACACAGAAACCAAGTCTTGTTACACATAAGAGAAGTCATAGAGGAGAGAAGCCGTATTCCTGTTCAGAATGTGGGAAATGTTTTACACAGAAACCAAGTCTTGCTGCACATCAGAGAAGTCACAGAGGAGAGAAGCTGTATTCGTGTTCAGAATGTGGGAAACGTTTTACAGTTAGACAAACTCTTGTTAAACATGCAATACGTCACACAGGAGAGAAGCCGTATTCATGTTCAGAATGTGAGCAATGTTTTACGCAAAAATCTGATCTTGTTAGTCATGAGAGAAGTCACAGAAGAGTAAGATTACGATCACAATTCCAGAATTTAGACTTTGATTTTGATTCCAATTAGAGAATGACGTTATTTGATAACAAATAAAATAACTAGAGTTGAGCGAACTTCTATTTTTAGTTCGGCGTCCAAAGTTCGGGTTCGAGTTATCGTAGCATCCCGTTATGGATTCGCTACCACGGACCATAACGACATTTGGAATCCATAAGGGGCTGCTTCATTGAACCCGACCCTTGGACAACCTAAGGACCTGGGGTGACGTCACAGTCATGTGATCAGTGCAGGGGCGTGGCTCAGCACTGGATTGGATAAGAGGTGATCCAGTACTGAGCCACGCCCCCTGCACTGATCATATGATGGTGACGTCACCCCAGGTCCTTAGGGTTGTAAAAGGTTCGGGTTCAATGAAGCAGCCCCTTATGGATTCCAAATGCCGTTATGGTCCGCGGTAGCGGAATCCATAACGGGATGCTACAATAACCCCAACCCGAACTTTGGATGCCGAACTAAAAATAGAAGTTCGCTCAACTCTAAAAATAACACAAAGAAGGCACTTACATAATTGACAACAAGTGATTAAAATGATTGTGCGTCAATATATATTGATGACCTTTCCTCAATGAGCTCAATCCATACGTGGCGGGATCTGGATGTATAATACAGCCGGCACCTGACCACAATGACGGGGATAGGAAATCACACCGAACCCTGTCATTTAACCACTGAGATGCCGTGTTCAACAGCGATTGCTACATATGTGAGGTAAGGCAGAGTGAAATTGCTTCTGAAGCTTCCCAGGCCTGCCATGGTAAGCTGCCTGCTAAGCTATGCACGAGGCACAGCTCAGCAGGGAGCGTGTCAAAATGTTATTCACCCTAATAGATCTCTAATAGCTTGACTTGGACTCTCAGCATACTAATGGTTAATAAATAAAAAGTGAAAATACGTTAAAAAATAAAAAGCCAAAATACTAAAAGTTTGTCTTCTTCCCCTTTCCCAATTTTAAATATAAAAATATATAAACAACAAGAAAAATAAACCTGTTAGGTATCACTGTGTCCGTAAATGACCTATTACAATGTATTTAATAAAATTCCTGTGAGATGAACGCCGTACGGAAATAAATGAAAAACACATGATTCACAATTTTTTTGTCACTTTGGCCCCCAAAAATTGAATAACAGTGTTTAAAAAGCAGTAAATACCACAAAAATGGTACCAATAAAAACGACAGGGCACAAAAAAACAAGCCTCATACAGCTGTGTAGACAGAAATATTCAAAAAAATATCGCTGTCAGAAAACGGCAATGCAAATAAAATTTAGATTTTTCTCAAAGGTTTTTATTTTGTTTAAAAGTAATAAAGTATAAAGTATACAAGTTTGGCATTGCCATTTTCATGCTGAGCTGCAGAATAAGGACGTCATGTCATTTTTATCACACAGTGAACGCTGTGATGTCAAAACCCCCAAAAATTTGGTGGAATTGTGGATTATTTTGATTTTCCTTTTTTTTTCAATACAAGAGACGGCAAATTAAATGATGGCATTGTGAATAGAAAAATAAAAAGTTATGGCTATTGGAACTTGGGGAAGAAATATAAAAATGCAAAAATGAGAAGAGGGTCGGTCTTTAAAGGGTTAATAGTGAATAACCTCATCGTGTACCTCACATTAGCCCCATGTTGACCATTATATGAGGAGGTAGACGATGGGGTTACTTACAATTAATGTGAGGCATATGGAGGTATTAAAGTAATAACACCATGTGATCAATGCCTTCATTTAAGGGCTCGTGGACACAAACGTATTTTCTTTCTGTGTCCGTTCATTTTTTTTGCGGACCTTATGCGGAACCATTCATTTCAATGGGTCCGCAAAAACAGAAGTTACTCCATGTGCAATCCGTTTCCGTATGTCCGCATATCTGTTCCGCAAAAATAGAACATGTCCTATTATTGTCCGCATAACGGACAGGGATAGGACTGTTCTATTAAGGCCAGCTGTTCCGTTCCGCAAAATACGGAATGCACACGGATGTCATCCGTGTTTTGGCGGACCGCAATATACATACGGTCATGTGCATGAGCCCTAATAACAAGTTACCCCATCATCTATCTCTCATAATAGCAATATTGGGGTTGAGTCATGTTAACCCCAGTGTTCCTCTGTGCTGCTGTCACGGACGTACCGAGACATATGAACTTCCCGCAACAGTGGGTGACCGAAGATCTGTGAGACTGGCAACACATGCTTTGATCGGACAGGTTTCCTTGTGGATCAATAGACGTCTGTGTTCCTGATACTGGCGACACCTCTAACCTCCAGGTGGGGCTATTGTGGTCATTTGGGGTGATCATTGCGTAGACAATTGTCTGAATACATCGTTCTCTGTTTTAACTACTAAGACATTGCCTTTTTATACCTGCAATTTTATTGCAGGGCCCGTCACCAGGTCCATTTGTCTTTTTCTCAACAAAAAAACTCTGCCGCAGAGAGAAATTACGATGTGGGTAACAGAGTTACTGGCCATTAAGTTGGCTTTTTGAGGAATGGCGTCATTGGTTGGAAGCGGTGATTCATCCAATCACTGTGTTCACTGATCACAAAAATCTGGCCTACCTGGAGTCGGCTGAACCCGAGGCAGGCTAGATTATTGTTGTTTTTCACTAGATTCAGTTTCACTGCCACTTATTGTCCGGGGCTTAAGAACGTCAAGGCGAATGCCTTGTCATATAGTTTTCCTGGAGGTGGTGATTTTGAAAATCCGAATCCTATACTGGCGGAAGGGGTGGTGATATCCGCTCTATACCCTGACTTAGAGGCTCAGGGAGACGCACCGGATCCTTGCCCCTCTGGGAAATTTTTGGTGCTAGCAGAATTGCGGCACAAGGTGTTTGAGAAACATCACTGTGCGGTTCCTACGGGTCTCCCTGGGAGTAGATCCTCTGCTGACCTCATCTCTCGTAGATTCTGATGGCCGGGGTTGCTTAAGTGTGTTGAGGATTACGTATCGGCCTGTGGTACCTGTGCACGCTCTAAAGTGACAAATACCTGGCCTTGCGGCTCGCTACTTCTGTTACCCAGACCATGGACCCACTTATCCATTCATTTTATCACGGATCTACCTAATTCGTCAGGAAAGACAGTTATTCTGGTGGTAGTTGATCGCTTTAGTAAAATGGTGCATTTTATTGCATTACCTGGCCTACCTACTGCTAAAACACTTGCAAAGGTGTTTGTTGACAACATTGTGAAACTTCATGGCATTCCCTCTGACGTGGTCTCGGATCGGGGGACTCAGTTTGTGTCCAGATTTTGAAAGGCGTTCTGTACTCGGCTGGGGGTACAACTGTCTTTTACTTTGGCTTTTCATCCTCGTTCTAACGGACAGACTGAGCGCACTAATCAGAGCCTGGAGACTTACTTAAGATGTTTTGTCTCTGAGAACCAGGGGCAGTGGTCCTCGTTTTTTCCCTGGCAGAGTTTACCATAAATAATTGTAGACGGGAGTCCACTTGGGCACATTTTCTGGTTCATATACTTCTGGTAGAACGTTTTTCGTCGTCATTATCATCCGGATGAGAATTCAAAATACCTTGAGGAATATGGGCAACAAGTATACACGTGTGTCTGATGGGAAACGTATAAATGCTCCAGACCTAAGAGTGGGTGATTTTGTGTGGCTTTCCACAAAAATATTAAGTTAAAGGTACTTTTTGGAAGTTGGGTCCAAGATTCATTGGTCAGTGCCATTATTAATCCTGTAGTTTTTCGTTTAAAACTTCCTCGAGCTCTGAAAATACATAATGTTTTTCATAAATCTTTGAGGAAGAGATATGTGGAACCCTTGGAGCCACCCGCTCCTGTCATGGTGGACGGTAGTTTTGAATTCCAGATTTCCCAGATTACTGATTCTCGAGTCCTTCATAGAGCTCTTCAGTATCTTGTTCACTGGAAGGGTTATGGACAAGAGGAAAGGATGTGGGTATCGGCATCTGACATGAATGCCAGTCGCTTTGGGACTTGCGGACGTCCCCGCGACAGTGGGTGACAGAAGATCTGTGAGACTTGCAACACGTGCTTTGATCAATAGACGTCTGTGTTGTTTCTGATACTGGCCACACCTCTAACCTCCAGGTGTGGCTATTGTGGTTATTTATAGTTGCTTCCACCACAATGCTGTGCGGTTTATAGCTTCAGTGGTATCTGTGGTCTGCTGATGTTTGGTTCTCGGCTGAGTTCCTGTTGCTGCCATAATTACTGGAAAGTTAAGGGTTTCCGTTACCTTTTGCATTTTGTTTTGGCTTATCTGTGTGTTGTTTTTCCCCTGCCCTTTGTTGTAGGACTGAGGGAGACTCCTGGTCATCGTTCCTTTCTGGAGGAACAGGTAGTCCCAGTCCTGTCACTATTGCCAGGGTCTTATAGGGCAAGTTAGGACTCTAGGTACTCCTGCGTATGAACTCGCCTACCTTTGGGCTCTGTTCATACTGATAGCCAGTCAGGACTGTGACTAGGGATTTGACTAGGAGGTGTCCTTCTTTCTTCCCTTGCTTTCAGGCCTTGTTTCTTGCTCCCTCTCCTTCGTCCGGTGTGGTGTCAGACCCCTCCCCACGCATGTGTTAGCGATTTTTCCACCCTCTCTCACATTATATGTATCGAACCAAACCGATCGATACTTGGATACCCAGCGCAATAAATCTAAAGATAATAGCCACAACATACCAGACAAAATAACTTATTAATCCATAATCAGTAATAGTTAAAATAACACAAATGGTTAAAACATGATGTGAGGTTTAAAACACCAGATGAAGGTACATAATAATCGCGTTCTGCGAATAAAACTTTGAACGGTATAACTTTCCTAATGGTTGGCTTGCTAGAATTAACGAAGATAGAGAATATAGCGCTATATTCATTATCTTTGTTAATTCTAGAAAGCCAACCCAATAGGAAGTTACCTTTATACCCGTTCAAAGTTCAATTCGCAATATGCAAATAATTAAATCGCATATTATTTGCGTTAATTAGAATAATGACAAATATTCGATTTTGACGAATATATGATGAATATTCAATCGCACATGCGCGAAATCGAATATGGCACCTCCCGCTCATCACTATTCACCAGGAGGAAAGTCATTTCTTGAGCCTGTCAAATTGAACAGTTGAATAAGAATTGTAGAGCTGGTCACCAATACAGGAGGTGCGCTGGGCCATATCTCACATAATCTCTGCACTGTAACCTCCTCTGTGTCTGGGGCAAGAATCCAAACTCTCTGACCAGTCATTTTAGAATCCTTCTCTGTGTTTACAAAGATCTGAACTAAGTAGCAGAAGACTACTCGTCTGCAAGGAAATCTTTGTTCATCTGGAGAAGTTCTTTCCTCCTGATTCAAGAACCTTTGGGTACAGAAGAAGTGGCCATCATCAGGTCTCCTGTCATCAAACATGAAGGAGCTCAGGGCAATCACATCGGCCTTACTCATTTTTCAGCCCTTAATTCAGACGGATTCTGATTCGGACGGACGACGCGGTGGATGTTTTTTCCCCATAAACAAGGTGGAAACAGATGCCTTTCCCTGTCAGAAGAATGGAGACAGATTGTGTGTTGGGCGGAGGTCACCTTGAGAAGCATTTCTACAGTTCATATCAGAGGCAATCTCAATGGCAAATCCAATCGGCTCATCTGCAAGACAATCCGCTCAGCGCAGTAAGGGTTAAATATTCATCTTCTTCAAATCATTCAGAAACTGAGATCTCCAGATATGGGTGTGATGGTGATGTGAGAAAAGGCTTAAGGCTGATTATCCTGAGGTGCTGGACGCTCCATCAATCACCTGTTGGATAATATTTGTGTACATTTTTTTCTCCTATCCCTCTCGTTCCCGAGTCCTGAAGAAGACCAGAGACAAGCAGAAGCCACTTCAATCCTACAGAGCCCTGCAGGGCTTGGTTTCCATGAGCATGACATTTTTTATGGGAACCTTCTAGAAGCTTCCATAGAGGGAACAGAGGAGTCTGCAGGAGCAGAGAGGAGTCTGGAGGGGTCCGAATGGTATAAAGGGATCTGGAGGGGTATAGAAGTCTGGAGGGAAGCTGAGGACCCGGAACGTATAGAAGCCGTACAGCAATCCACACGGGAAGCAGTGATTGGCAGCAGGGAGAAGGAGCCATCTAGGATCTAATCTGCTTATGGATGCTAGAGGAGCAGCGCCGTCCGTTCTTCTTTTTATGTCTGGTCAGGGCCGTCTTTAATATTGATTGGACCCTGGGAAAGAATTTACTTGGGCCCCTGGATCCCGCCTTCCCACACTCTAGCATGCAATCACGCCTCCACCACAACACACACACAAAAAAATCCAAACACCTCGAATATACAATGCACAGGAATGTGCAGTGTGTGAGTATATCATAGCCAACCCACTGTTTTCCCATAGGGAAGCATTGGGAGGCTATTGCGCATGCGTAGCTTCATAGAGATGCTTTGGATCAATGCATTTCTATGAGGAATGTTTAGCATGAATGTCAGTGTTGCACATTGTGCAACACTGGACTAGAAGCGCCTCTAGTGGCCCTTTGATGAGTGGCCACTAGAGGCGTTCATGGCAGTAATGCAAATACTGCGTTTTTCTGAAAAGGCAGTGTTTACATTAAAAGCTTGCAGAGACATGCCATAGACACCAGAACTACAACGTTTAGCTGTTGTGGTTCTGGTGACTATAGTGTCCCTTAATATAGAGAGAAAAAAAGAATCAGCACAAAAGTATCAAATAAAATTATAGCCATATGGGGCACATGAGAGGCTTAGATACACCTCACAGAAGAAATTATCACACATGATAGACTTACTACTCCACTCAGAAGAAAGTGTCACACATGATAGACTTACTACTCCACTCAGAAGAAAGTGTCACACATGATAGACTTAGATATACCTCTCAGAAGACAGTGATAGACATGGATACACCTTTCAGATAACTATCACACATGATAAAATCGATTCACATCTTAGTAGACACATGAAAAACTTAGATACAGCAGCTGAGCAGAAAGTATAACACATGATAGGCTTAGATACTGCGGCCCAGAGACAGTATCACATATGAAATCAGTATCAGATGATAAGCTTAGATAGAGATGCTTCACAGATAATAACACATAAAAACTTAGATGACTTAGAAAACTGTTTCATAAATGATAGTACTGGAAACACCTCTCAGAAGTATCATCCATGATAGGCTTAGATACCTTACTCAGAAGACAGTATCAGGGGATGAACTCAACGTCTGATGGTCAGATGGTGGGAAGCACGTAGCGCAGGGCAGAGGACAATGCAAGTGGGAGGTCAGACAGGGAGCGGGCGCGTGAACCAAGGAGCAGGGCGGGGGCTGGGTGGGTGGATAGGCAGTCGGTTTGACTTGTTAATTGGAGCCGTAGGGAGAAGTGGGCAGGCCGGGGGAGGCAGTCGGATTGACTTCTTACTCTGAGCCGTAGGGAGCAGTGGGTGGCCGGGGGAGGCAGTGTGGTTGACTTGTTACTCGGAGCCATATGGAGCAGTGGGCGGGCCGGGGGAGGCAGTCGGTTTGACTTGTTACTCTGAGCCGTATGGAGCAGTGGACAGGCCGCCTCAATGCATTAACCATGAATAAAAACTGTCTACAGTCTGTGTCTTGTGCAGAGTAGACATAGGAGGTGGGGCCTTCCATGCGCTCCGGGCTCCCTGTGCCGCAGGCCCCATAGCAACGGCGTGGTCTGTCTATATTGGCGGTATGTCACTGCAGCGGGGCTCAAGAGGCAGCTGCCTTGGGCCACCCAGGGGCAACTGAGCCTGGGGTAGCTGCCCCTTTTGCCTTGCGTTAAAGATAGCCCTGTGTCTGGTGTGAACTGAACCCACGTCGCAAGGGACCTGCAGCGCTCACAGGAGGAGATACAACTCGAGGCTAATTCTATAATTTTTAACACCCCAGTATAGATAACACAGGATCCACCATTTACAATAGGTGTCACAGTTTACCTCCTCCCCCTCCCTGCACAATGACCTCTGCTCAGTTCACAAAGCATACCCACAATTCTCACCTGTCTACTGTACCCATAGTCCATGTAGCTGCTATAAATCATATCTCTAAATGCTGCTCTCAGCATCAGGAAAGGTGGCCACCCCTGTAATTATGTGCAGGGGTGACCATCAAGCTCAGGACGTGCGGTTCTGGAGGTGACATCTGGTCTTGTACCCTGGATGATTTCCTCTCCTCTTCTCATAAAGGCGCCTGCAGCACTAGAAGCCTCCAGCTCCTCCAGTTCTCTCCTCTTCTCCTGAATGACCCCGAGGATGGACGGGAAGGAGATCAGCAGAAGAATATTAGACCTCACCTTGGAGATCATCTCCCTGCTGAGCGGAGAGGTAAACTTCTCTAGATTTCTCTCCTCTGTATTGTATTCTGTAACAAGTCAGACATCGGGGAGGAGAATCCATCATAGGAAGTGATAGGAAGAGTCCAGGGTCCTGGAGAACGGCCCCAGACCTTCCAAGTGACGGAGAACCTGAAGATCAGCCCCCAGTATGGTGAGTGATGTGTCATGTGACCAGTGACCAATAGTCATGTAGGAGCCATGAGGAGGTAAGTAGGCACGTTGTACCAGGAGGAGAGGCCGGAGGAGAGCACATGGCCCCTGAAGGGTTTATTCCTAAGTGTCTCTCTCCATCCACAGGAGTACACAATAGTGAAGAAGACATCGGGGACTGTGTGACTCCCATCATCCATCTCCAGGAGTCAGGAGGGCGGAGCAGGACCCCTCCCCCATCACAGAGCCTCCCCTCACCCCCTGATACATGAGCAGAAGATCCTAGAGCTCACCCACAAGATGATGGAGCTGCTGACTGGAGAGGTGACACTGCTGGGAATGCTGGGAAATTCTCCAGTAACAGCACTGGAGGGTCTGGGTGATGACGGTGTCATTGTGTTGTCAGGTTCCTATAAGGTGTCAGGACGTCACTGTCTATTTCTCCATGGAGGAGTGGGAGTATATAGAAGGACACAAGGATCTGTACAAGGAGGCCATGATGGAGGAGCACCAGCCTCTTATATCACAGGGTAAGAGCCGTCATGTGCAGTGTATACACGTGTGTGCAGTGACATGTAATGGAGGAGCACCAGCCTCTTATATCACAGGGTAAGAGCCGTCATGTGCAGTGTATACACGTGTGTGCAGTGACATGTAATGGAGGAGCACCAGCCTCTTATATCACAGGGTAAGAGCCGTCATGTGCAGTGTATACACGTGTGTGCAGTGACATGTAATGGAGGAGCACCAGCCTCTTATATCACAGGGTAAGAGCCGTCATGTGCAGTGTATACACGTGTGTGCAGTGACATGTAATGGAGGAGCACCAGCCTCTTATATCACAGGGTAAGAGCCGTCATGTGCAGTGTATACACGTGTGTGCAGTGACATGTAATGGAGGAGCACCAGCCTCTTATATCACAGGGTAAGAGCCGTCATGTGCAGTGTATACACGTGTGCAGTGACATGTAATGGAGGAGCACCAGCCTCTTATATCACAGGGTAAGAGCCGTCATGTGCAGTGTATACACGTGTGTGCAGTGACATGTAATGGAGGAGCACCAGCCTCTTATATCACAGGGTAAGAGCCGTCATGTGCAGTGTATACACGTGTGTGCAGTGACATGTAATGGAGGAGCACCAGCCTCTTATATCACAGGGTAAGAGCCGTCATGTGCAGTGTATACACGTGTGTGCAGTGACATGTAATGGAGGAGCACCAGCCTCTTATATCACAGGGTAAGAGCCGTCATGTGCAGTGTATACACGTGTGTGCAGTGACATGTAATGGAGGAGCACCAGCCTCTTATATCACAGGGTAAGAGCCGTCATGTGCAGTGTATACACGTGTGTGCAGTGACATGTAATGGAGGAGCACCAGCCTCTTATATCACAGGGTAAGAGCCGTCATGTGCAGTGTATACACGTGTGTGCAGTGACATGTAATGGAGGAGCACCAGCCTCTTATATCACAGGGTAAGAGCCGTCATGTGCAGTGTATACACGTGTGTGCAGTGACATGTAATGGAGGAGCACCAGCCTCTTATATCACAGGGTAAGAGCCGTCATGTGCAGTGTATACACGTGTGTGCAGTGACATGTAATGGAGGAGCACCAGCCTCTTATATCACAGGGTAAGAGCCGTCATGTGCAGTGTATACACGTGTGTGCAGTGACATGTAATGGAGGAGCACCAGCCTCTTATATCACAGGGTAAGAGCCGTCATGTGCAGTGTATACACGTGTGTGCAGTGACATGTAATGGAGGAGCACCAGCCTCTTATATCACAAGGTAAGAGCCGTCATGTGCAGTGTATACACGTGTGTGCAGTGACATGTAATGGAGGAGCACCAGCCTCTTATATCACAGGGTAAGAGCCGTCATGTGCAGTGTATACACGTGTGTGCAGTGACATGTAATGGAGGAGCACCAGCCTCTTATATCACAGGGTAAGAGCCGTCATGTGCAGTGTGTACACGTGTGTGCAGTGACATGTAATGGAGGAGCACCAGCCTCTTATATCACAAGGTAAGAGCCGTCATGTGCAGTGTATACACGTGTGTGCAGTGACATGTAATGGAGGAGCACCAGCCTCTTATATCACAGGGTAAGAGCCGTCATGTGCAGTGTATACACGTGTGTGCAGTGACATGTAATGGAGGAGCACCAGCCTCTTATATCACAGGGTAAGAGCCATCATGTGCAGTGTATACACGTGTGTGCAGTGACATGTAATGGAGGAGCACCAGCCTCTTATATCACAGGGTAAGAGCCGTCATGTGCAGTGTATACACGTGTGTGCAGTGACATGTAATGGAGGAGCACCAGCCTCTTATATCACAGGGTAAGAGCCGTCATGTGCAGTGTATACACGTGTGTGCAGTGACATGTAATGGAGGAGCACCAGCCTCTTATATCACAGGGTAAGAGCCGTCATGTGCAGTGTATACACGTGTGTGCAGTGACATGTAATGGAGGAGCACCAGCCTCTTATATCACAGGGTAAGAGCCGTCATGTGCAGTGTATACACGTGTGCAGTGACATGTAATGGAGGAGCACCAGCCTCTTATATCACAGGGTAAGAGCCGTCATGTGCAGTGTATACACGTGTGTGCAGTGACATGTAATGGAGGAGCACCAGCCTCTTATATCACAGGGTAAGAGCCGTCATGTGCAGTGTATACACGTGTGTGCAGTGACATGTAATGGAGGAGCACCAGCCTCTTATATCACAGGGTAAGAGCCGTCATGTGCAGTGTATACACGTGTGTGCAGTGACATGTAATGGAGGAGCACCAGCCTCTTATATCACAGGGTAAGAGCCGTCATGTGCAGTGTATACACGTGTGTGCAGTGACATGTAATGGAGGAGCACCAGCCTCTTATATCACAGGGTAAGAGCCGTCATGTGCAGTGTATACACGTGTGTGCAGTGACATGTAATGGAGGAGCACCAGCCTCTTATATCACAGGGTAAGAGCCGTCATGTGCAGTGTATACACGTGTGTGCAGTGACATGTAATGGAGGAGCACCAGCCTCTTATATCACAGGGTAAGAGCCGTCATGTGCAGTGTATACACGTGTGTGCAGTGACATGTAATGGAGGAGCACCAGCCTCTTATATCACAGGGTAAGAGCCGTCATGTGCAGTGTATACACGTGTGCAGTGACATGTAATGGAGGAGCACCAGCCTCTTATATCACAGGGTAAGAGCCATCATGTGCAGTGTATACACGTGTGTGCAGTGACATGTAATGGAGGAGCACCAGCCTCTTATATCACAGGGTAAGAGCCGCCATGTGCAGTGTGATACACGTGTGTGCAGTGACATGTAATGGAGGAGCACCAGCCTCTTATATCACAGGGTAAGAGCCGTCATGTGCAGTGTATACACGTGTGTGCAGTGACATGTAATGGAGGAGCACCAGCCTCTTATATCACAGGGTAAGAGCCGTCATGTGCAGTGTATACACGTGTGTGCAGTGACATGTAATGGAGGAGCACCAGCCTCTTATATCACAGGGTAAGAGCCGTCATGTGCAGTGTATACACGTGTGTGCAGTGACATGTAATGGAGGAGCACCAGCCTCTTATATCACAGGGTAAGAGCCGTCATGTGCAGTGTATACACGTGTGTGCAGTGACATGTAATGGAGGAGCACCAGCCTCTTATATCACAGGGTAAGAGCCATCATGTGCAGTGTATACACGTGTGTGCAGTGACATGTAATGGAGGAGCACCAGCCTCTTATATCACAGGGTAAGAGCCGTCATGTGCAGTGTATACACGTGTGTGCAGTGACATGTAATGGAGGAGCACCAGCCTCTTATATCACAAGGTAAGAGCCGCCATGTGCAGTGTATACACGTGTGTGCAGTGACATGTAATGGAGGAGCACCAGCCTCTTATATCACAGGGTAAGAGCCGTCATGTGCAGTGTATACACGTGTGTGCAGTGACATGTAATGGAGGAGCACCAGCCTCTTATATCACAGGGTAAGAGCCGTCATGTGCAGTGTATACACGTGTGCAGTGACATGTAATGGAGGAGCACCAGCCTCTTATATCACAGGGTAAGAGCGTCATGTGCAGTGTATACACGTGTGTGCAGTGACATGTAATGGAGGAGCACCAGCCTCTTATATCACAGGGTAAGAGCCGTCATGTGCAGTGTATACACGTGTGTGCAGTGACATGTAATGGAGGAGCACCAGCCTCTATATCACAGGGTAAGAGCCGTCATGTGCAGTGTATACACGTGTGCAGTGACATGTAATGGAGGAGCACCAGCCTCTTATATCACAGGGTAAGAGCCGCCATGTGCAGTGTATACACGTGTGTGCAGTGACATGTAATGGAGGAGCACCAGCCTCTTATATCACAGGGTAAGAGCCGTCATGTGCAGTGTATACACGCGTGTGCAGTGACATGTAATGGAGGAGCACCAGCCTCTTATATCACAAGGTAAGAGCCGCCATGTGCAGTGTATACACGTGTGTGCAGTGACATGTAATGGAGGAGCACCAGCCTCTTATATCACAGGGTAAGAGCCGTCATGTGCAGTGTATACATCGCGTGTGCAGTGACATGTAATGGAGGAGCACCAGCCTCTATATCACAGGGTAAGAGCCGTCATGTGCAGTGTATACACGTGTGCAGTGACATGTAATGGAGGAGCACCAGCCTCTTATATCACAGGGTAAGAGCCGTCATGTGCAGTGTATACACGTGTGTGCAGTGACATGTAATGGAGGAGCACCAGCCTCTTATATCACAGGGTAAGAGCCGTCATGTGCAGTGTATACACGTGTGTGCAGTGACATGTAATGGAGGAGCACCAGCCTCTTATATCACAAGGTAAGAGCCGTCATGTGCAGTGTATACACGTGTGTGCAGTGACATGTAATGGAGGAGCACCAGCCTCTTATATCACAGGGTAAGAGCCGTCATGTGCAGTGTATACACGTGTGTGCAGTGACATGTAATGGAGGAGCACCAGACTCTTATATCACAGGGTAAGAGCCGTCATGTGCAGTGTATACACGTGTGTGCAGTGACATGTAATGGAGGAGCACCAGCCTCTTATATCACAAGGTAAGAGCCGTCATGTGCAGTGTATACACGTGTGTGCAGTGACATGTAATGGAGGAGCACCAGCCTCTTATATCACAAGGTAAGAGCCGTCATGTGCAGTGTATACACGTGTGTGCAGTGACATGTAATGGAGGAGCACCAGCCTCTTATATCACAGGGTAAGAGCCGTCATGTGCAGTGTGATACACGTGTGTGCAGTGACATGTAATGGAGGAGCACCAGCCTCTTATATCACAAGGTAAGAGCCGTCATGTGCAGTGTATACACGTGTGTGCAGTGACATGTAATGGAGGAGCACCAGCCTCTTATATCACAGGGTAAGAGCCGTCATGTGCAGTGTATACACGTGTGCAGTGACATGTAATGGAGGAGCACCAGCCTCTTATATCACAGGGTAAGAGCCATCATGTGCAGTGTATACACGTGTGTGCAGTGACATGTAATGGAGGAGCACCAGCCTCTTATATCACAGGGTAAGAGCCGTCATGTGCAGTGTATACACGTGTGTGCAGTGACATGTAATGGAGGAGCACCAGCCTCTTATATCACAGGGTAAGAGCCATCATGTGCAGTGTATACACGTGTGTGCAGTGACATGTAATGGAGGAGCACCAGCCTCTTATATCACAGGGTAAGAGCCGTCATGTGCAGTGTATACACGTGTGTGCAGTGACATGTAATGGAGGAGCACCAGCCTCTTATATCACAGGGTAAGAGCCATCATGTGCAGTGTATACACGTGTGTGCAGTGACATGTAATGGAGGAGCACCAGCCTCTTATATCACAGGGTAAGAGCCGTCATGTGCAGTGTATACACGTGTGTGCAGTGACATGTAATGGAGGAGCACCAGCCTCTTATATCACAGGGTAAGAGCCATCATGTGCAGTGTATACACGTGTGTGCAGTGACATGTAATAGAGGAGCACCAGCCTCCTATATCACAGGGTAAGAGCCGTCATGTGCAGTGTGTACACGTGTGTGCAGTGACATGTAATGGAGGAGCACCAGCCTCTTATATCACAGGGTAAGAGCCATCATGTGCAGTGTATACACGTGTGTGCAGTGACATGTAATGGAGGAGCACCAGCCTCTTATATCACAGGGTAAGATCCGTCATGTGCAGTGTATACACGTGTGTGCAGTGACATGTAATGGAGAAGCACCAGCCTCTTATATTACAGGGTAAGAGCCATCATGTGCAGTGTATACACGTGTGTGCAGTGACATGTAATGGAGGAGCACCAGCCTCTTATATCACAGGGTAAGAGCCGCCATGTGCAGTGTATACACGTGTGTGCAGTGACATGTAATGGAGGAGCACCAGCCTCTTATATTACAGGGTAAGAGCCATCATGTACAGTGTATACACGTGTGTGCAGTGACATGTAATGGAGGAGCACCAGCCTCTTATATCACAAGGTAAGAGTCGTCATGTGCAGTGTATACACGTGTGTGCAGTGACATGTAATGGAGGAGCACCAGCCTCCTATATCACAGGGTAAGAGCCGTCATGTACAGTGTATACACGTGTGTGCAGTGACATGTAATGGAGGAGCACCAGCCTCTTATATCACAGGGTAAGAGCCGTCATGTGCAGTGTATACACGTGTGTGCAGTGACATGTAATGGTGGAGCACCAGCCTCCTATATCACACGGTAAGAGCCGTCATGTACAGTGTATACACGTGTGTGCAGTGACATGTAATGGAGGAGCACCAGCCTCCTATATCACAAGGTAAGACCCGTCATGTGCAGTGTATACACGTGTGTGCAGTGACATGTAATGGTGGAGCACCAGCCTCCTATAGCACAGGGTAAGAGCCGTCATGTACAGTGTATACACGTGTGTGCAGTGACATGTAATGGTGGAGCACCAGCCTCCTATATCACAGGGTAAGAGCCGTCATGTGCAGTGTATACACGTGTTTGCAGTGACATGTAATGGAGGAGCACCAGCCTCTTATATCACAGGGTAAGAGCCGTCATGTGCAGTGTATACACGTGTGTAGTGATATGTAATGGAGGAGCACCAGCCTCTTATATCACAGGGTAAGAGCCATCGTGTACTTTGTCAGGAAGTTACAGAAGCTTTATGAGGCCGGGATCACAAGGGCAGTTTTTGTACCGTTTGTTTTTAGCCAAAGCCTGGAGAGGATTCAAAGTGAATGGCTTCTTCCAGCCTAAAGGGGTCGTCTTATGTTGCTGTTACTAAGGTGAGATGAGACACAGTCTAGACCACCGGCCGGTATACAACAGAGAGCACTGGCACATGGGAGCTACGGAAACAGGATAGCACAGCAAGCTGCACAGTTTCCCTAACTCAGTAACAGCATAGTTTTCTGTGTTTTCAGTTTCCATAGCTTTCATACGCTGCTGTGAAAGCTACTGAAACAGTGGGCACTGGAGCACTCTGCTGTTTCCCGGCTGGTGGTCTGGACTTACTAGCAGTGAGATGAGACAACCCCTTTAATAGGCATGCTATAAGTTTGTCGACTCTGTAATTTAGATTTAAAAAAATAAAAATTTCATTTTGTATCGTTAGCAGAAAATTCTCATAAGAATTCTGAGGGAAACCTTATGTTGTCACTAAATTGTAAAGCAGAAGATGAAGACATCATGCAGTGCTCGTCAGGAGAAAACCTTAATGTACATCCAGGACTTCACAGTACAGATCTATCATATAAATCCCTGTTCATGAGGAATCTTCTGACCAATCACAGTTTGCTACCACAAGTGTCGGTCAGAAAGGAGGTGAAAGGTTTCAAGAGATCACAAAAGATCAAGTCTTTCTACAGGCAGAAGAATTTGCACACTGGAGAAGCCGGTTTCATGTCCAAAATGAGGAAAATATTTTGCATATATATCACATCTTGTTCAACATGAGAGAAGTCACACAGGAGAGAAGCCGTATTCATGTTCAGAATGTGGGAAATGTTTTACACAGAAACAAAGTCTTGCTGCACATCAGAGAAGTCACAGAGGAGAGAAGCCGTATTCATGTTCAGAATGTGGGAATCGTTTTACACTTAGACAAACTCTTGTTAAGCATGCGCTACGTCACGCAGTGAAGAAGCCGTATTCATGTTCAGTATGTGAGCAATGTTTTACACAAAAATCAGATCTTGATAGTCACAGAAGAGTGAGGATACAAGCACAATTCCAGAATTTAGACTTTGATTTCAAATTCAAATAAAGAATGACTTTATTCGCTAATAATTAAAATAACACAAAGAAATACCCACAGTAACCCTATGTTGCCCATTATGTTAAGAGGTACTTGATGAGGCACTTACTATTAATGTGAGGCACAAGAAAGTACAAATTAATAAAACCAAGTGCCTCACATTAATAGTAACACGATCAAATACTTTCTCACATAATGGGCAACAGGATTAATATGTGGAGGCAGATTATGGCATTTATTACTATTAATCTGAAGCACATGGAAGCCCAAATTGATAAAACCATGTGCCTCACATGGTAAGACCATCAAGTGCGTCCTCACGTAATGGACGACACGAGATTAAAATTGTTGTGCAGCAATATATATAAATTAACCCTATCCATACATGGTGGATGCTGGATGTATAATACAGCCGGCACCTGGCTACAATGACAGGGAACGGCAATCGCACCGAACCCTGTCACTTTTATCACTCAGATGCCGCCTTCAACAGCGATTGCTGCCTATGTGAGGTAAGTGTGGGGTGCGCTCCCTGCAGGCTCTGGGTCATGCTCTTCTCCTCCACTTTGCTATAACAGGTACGGGGTATATTGTTTCATACCAGGTTGTGATATTGTGTAAGTTGCACAGCTTATGTTATCTCACTGATTCTAATATATATGTGCATATACCCTGGCATTTATATATTTGTAATACACTATGCGATGCATATGTTTTGCTGCATGATATAATATATAGATTGCCCCCTGGGAGACATCTTTGATCCAGTACTCGCTAGTCACAGCATTAACTGCATTGCTGCTACAAATTCATCTGTTTTTATATTATTCGTTGTAATTTAATAAAGTATCTCATTATACTTTACGTGTGTTCTTAGTTTATTGGTGAAATTGCGTTTTTGTCACACATTGATTATCATCGTGTTGATGATTGTATAGGTTATACTATGTGAGGTAAGGCAGAGAGATGCAGCTCCCTGTGCCTTCCGATTGGAGACCGCAGTGAAATTACTTCTAAAGCTTCCCAGGCCTGCCATGGTAAGCTCGCTCTAGGCCAGTAATGGCTAACCTCCGGCACTCCAGCTGTGCTGAAACTATGACTCCCAGCATGCTCCATTCAATACTCTGGAGTTCTGTGAACAGCCAAGCAAGTGTGCATCTTGGGAGTCGTAGTTTTACCACAGCTGGAGGTTAGCCATCACAGCTCTAGGCTGTTAGATTTTATCTGTTCGGTGTGAGCAGAGCTGCTTGCCCTGAGACACCAGATTGTACAGCTGAAAAAGGTTGAGTGTATATTTCAGATGATGTCTGAGTAGCTCCTCTGAAGTCGCCTTAACGAACCAATCGTCCAAATAAGGGACAACATAATTATCACAAATTCTTAGAGCAGCAGCATCAGCCAAGATCAAGTTTGTGAATGTGTAAGAGCCGAGGAAATTCTGAAGAATGAAAGAATCTGAAAAATTTCTCGTGTGGAGATAAGATAGAATCATGAAGATAAGCATCATTTATATTGATAGTTGCTAAGAAATCTCCTTGTTCAATAATTGGAACTATTGACCAGATTGTCTCTATACAAAATGTTTTCTTTCTGACAAAAATAATAGAAAAATATACCTGCGATTAAATTCCTGTGACTTCAGGACCTCTTCCAAAACCTGGTTCTGAAGAAAATAAAGTACAGCTTCTTCTGGATCAGCTGCTTTCTGGGTGGATGAAGCTTGGTTCTTGTATATCTGTCTAGGGAATGAGTTAAATAGTCTATTGAATAACCTTCTCTGATGATACCTAGAGCACTCTGGTCTGTAGTTACCAAAAGCCATTCTTGTAGGAAGAACAACACTTGACCTTCAAACTGGATCCATGGGTGGAAGAAAAAGAATCTTTTAGTGTCAAAAATCTGCCTTCTTCTTTCACAAGCCTTCACGGTCACACATCATATTCTACCTCCGGGATTCATCTCACATGGAATTGTTCTCTGGACGGTTGGGGGTCTGGTGCCTTGAGATGTACTGTGCTTGCAATCAGAAATCTGCCTTCTTCTTTCATTCTTTGAATCAACTAAGGAAGCTCCCATATACTCCAGCTCTCAGACAACACCTTTTCTTCTCCTGAGCATGAAGGTTTCCTCCTCTATATATGCTTTTCTGCTGTTAGTTAAGACTCCATTACAACATTGTGGCTACAGCAAGATATTTACATAGTTCACATACCAGAGTTAGTAAAACAATGCACAATGTGCAGATACCAAGTCTTCTCTTTTCATGTTTTCATATTCCAATTAATTTAACAATGCCACATGCCTCAGGGGAATGCCCCTCTGATATCTTTATAACCCGCTGTACTTCTTGTAATAAATGAGAATTTGCTTTGACCCCAGTGTGTGTGTCACTGTTATTTTCTTCAGTGCACGTAAAACCCTTGGGTTACTATTAATATGGAGCAGAAGAGCAAACATGATCAGCTCTGATTGATGGCATCTTCTACAGTTGGCACCCAATGTGGAACTCAGGAGAAGTAACATCGCTAGCCGGAGTTTGGGGTTCCCAGAGCACGGTGGACCACCCTTGAGGGCGAGGACTGCAGCCTCAGAGACAAGGTGAGAAAATTCTGGTTATCTCATCTGCCTCTTGCAGTGCTGCACTGTGCTGTGGTAATCTGTTCTGCTATTGATGGTACATTGTGGATAGTTACAACTTCAGTTGATGTAAAATCCTGAGCTCTTAGAATCCTAGAGAAAATTTGAGTTTGCTCTTCTCTGGTTGTGTTTTGTCATTGGTGTAGTTTGTGTCAGGCACCTTCACAGTTAACGGTGAGCAGAGCAAGAGATTTTCCCTGGTGGGGGAGGGGGGGGCTACTAAATTATCTATTCTGTTCAGACAGAGGGTGTAGCCCTAGGCGTGCTCCAAAATCGGGCTTGATTTGGGGGTTACTGATTAATCTGTCTTAGTGATGGAGGGTGTGACAACAGGTAGCCCCAGATGGGACTCAAATGAGGGGTCACTAAATTATCCTGCTAACGGAGGGTGTAGTCCCTGGGATTCCCAGGAGGGTGGCGGAGGGTTAGTCCTGGACTGGCAGACCAGATGTGGTAGCCAGGGAAGAAACTGAAAAATCCTGCACAAGGGGTGAGCACTCCTTGGGAGTTTAAAAGAGAAGGTGCCTGCTTCTGTCTTGGTTGTGTGTGAAGTAAGTAAGCTCACTTGCTGGTTCGGGGGCCCACCGAGGATTTCCCCGGCTACCTGGTAGGCCAGTGGAGCCTGCCTGAAATGTCCAAAGGTGTAATATTTTGGCTCGAGCCATCCTGTTGTGTCTGGAACAAGGGGGAGGGAAGAGTTAGGGCACTTAAACTTTTCTTCCAGATCCAGAGGAGGAGGCTCATGACTGTTTGCAGATAATGTCACAAGGGACAGCGGTAAATCAGCTATTAGATAATCCAGATCATGTGCTCTTTGTGGATGGATCAAAGTATGGTCATGATGGCAGGTACTACACAGGTGGGTCAGTGGTGACTAAAAATAACACTCTAAAAAGCATTGTCCACACCACCACACATATCTGCTCAAGTGGAGCTAAAAACTCTGAAGATGGCTTGCAGATATGCAGATGGAAAAACAGCCAACATTTACACTGATTCCAGGTATACCTTTGGGATAGCCCATGATTATGGGCCCATTTGAATGTTGTATCATCCCCTGCATTAGGAGGCGTCTGCTCAGAACCTGTGATTACATTCCTGTGACTTCAGGACCTCTTCCAAAACCTTGTCCTGAAGAAGATAAAGTACAGCTTCTTCTGGATCAGCTGCTTTCTGGGTGTATGAAGCTTGGTTCTTGTATATCTGTCTAGGGAATGAGTTAAAAAGCCTATTGAATAACCTTCTCTGATGATACCTCGAGCACTCTGGTCTGTAGTTACCAAAAGCCATTCTTTTAGGAAGAACAACGCTTGACCTTCCATTGGGATCCATGGGTAGAAGAAAAAAGAATCTTTTAGTGTCAGAAATCTGCCTTCTTCTTTCAAAAGCCTTCACGGTCACACATCATATTCTACCTCCGGGATTCATCTCACATGGAATTGTTCTCTGGACGGTTGGGGGTCTGGTGCCTTGAAATGTACTGTGCTTGCAATGAAAGGATTGGGGTATCCCTTTTTAGTGAAGAGACCTTCCATGATCTTATCCTGTTCCAAACCACACAGTTTACCTGGTTCAAAAGGAAGGCTACATAGATTAGATTTCAAATCATCATCAGCGACCCAGGGCTTGAGGCATAGAGACCACCTAAACACTCCGGAGAGTGATATGGACTCGACGGCTAATTTTACCAGTTGGAAGGAGGCATTGCATAGAAAATTGCAAAATCCACATATTTAAAGGAGGAGAGGGACTCGTCTCTGGGAACCCCAAAGTCAATATCCTTCTGAATAGAATAGATCCACCGACCACACTTCTCAAATAAGGGATATTTAACTTGTATAATTTAAGGATGAACCTAAAACCCTAACCCTAACAATTAATAATCAGTACCTCACCATTGCAAGGCTTCACGCAGAATGTTCTCAGACAGAAGTGGCCACTGAGCTCAGAGTGTCATCAGCAGGTTGCAACAAAGATACAGAGAGACTGGAAGAGTCACAGAAAAGCATAAAAGTGGACATCCTTTGGCCACATCCGACACTGATGACCACTTAATTGTGAACAATGCCCTGTGGAACCGAATGATGAATGCCACACAATTCCAGGCACATTTAAGGTAGGTAAGTACCGTATTTTTCGCCTCTATAAGACGCACCGGCCCATAAGACGCAGCTAGGTTTTTGGGGAGGAAAATAAGAAAAATATATTTTTAACCAAAAGGTGTGCTTTTGGTGGTTTTGGAACTAATGGTGGTCTGTGGATGGCACTATTACTGGGGATCTTTGGATATCACTGTTATGGGGGATCTGTGAAGGACACTGTTATTGGGGATCTGTGAAGGACACTGTTATGGGGGATCTGTGGATGACACTGTTATGGGGGATCTGTGGATGGCACTGTTATGGGGGATCTGTGGATGACACTGTTATGGAGGATCTGTGGATGACGCACTGTTATGGGGGATCTGTGGATGACACTGTTATGGGGGATCTGTGGATGACACTGTTATGGGGGATCTGGAGATGACGCACTGTTATGGAGGGATCTGGGGAGGACACTGTTATGGGGGATCTGTGGATGGCACTGTGATGGGGGATCTGTGGATGGCACTGTATGGGGGAATCTGTGGATGGCACTGTATGGGGGCATCTGTGGATGGCATTGTTATGGGGGATCTGTGGATGGCACTGTTATATATATGTGTCATCCACAGACCCTCCACCCCATAACAGTACCATTCACAGATCCCCATCCCATAACAGTGCCATCCACAGACCCCCTTCCCCATAGCTTGGAGGGACTGGGTCACTGGGAGGAGGAGCTAGGGGACGGTAATTGCGGAGGGGCCGGTGCAGTGACTGTACTCGGCCCCCCAGTCCCAGTGCTGCACTCCTGAGCTCAGAGTGTCATCAGCAGGTTGCAACAAAGATACAGAGAGACTGAAAGAGTCACAGAAAAGTATAAAAGTGGACATCCTTTGGCCACATCCGACACTGATGACCACTTAATTGTGAACAATGCCCTGTGGAACCGGATGATGAATGCCACACAATTCCAGGCACATTTAAGGTAGGTGAGTAAGTACCGTATTTTTCGCCCTATAAGACGCACCGGCCCATAAGACGCACCTAGGTTTTTGGGGAGGAAAATAAGAAAAAATATATATTTTGAACCAAAAGGTGTGCTTTTGGTGGTTTTGGAACTAATGGTGGTCTGTGGATGGCACTATTACTGGGGATCTGTGGATATCACTGTTATGGGGGGGATCTGTGAAGGACACTGTTATTGGGGATCTGTGAAGGACACTGTTATGGAGGATCTGTGGATGACGCACTGTTATGGGGATCTGTGGATGTCATTGTTATGGGGGGGATCTGTGAAGGACACTGTTATTGGGGATCTGTGAAGGACACTGTTATGGGAGATCTGTGGATGACACTGCTATGGGGGATCTGTGGATGACACTGTTATGGGCGATCTGTGGATGGCACTGTTATAGGGGATCTGTGGATGACACTGCTATGGGGAGATCTGTGGATGACACTGTTATGGGGGTATCTGTGGATGGCACAGTTATGGGGGATCTGTGGATGGCACTGTTATAGAGGGATCTGTGGAGGACACTGTTATGGGAGATCTGTGAAGGACACTGTTATGAGGGATCTGTGGATGACGCACTGTTATGGAGGATCTAGGGATGACACTGTTATGGGGATCTGGGGATGACACGCTGTTATGGAGGATCTGGGAATGACACACTGTTATGGGGGATCTGGAGATGACGCACTGTTATGGGGGATCTGTGGATGACACACTGTTATGGGGATCTGTGGATGGCACTGTTATGGGGGATCTGGGGATGACACGCTGTTATGGGGGATCTGGGGATGACACACTGTTATGGGGGATCTGGGGATGACACACTGTTATGGGGATCTGTGGATGACACACTGTTATGGGGGATCTGTGGATGGCACTGTTATGGGGGATCTGGGGATGACACACTGTTATGGGGGATCTGGGGATGACACACTGTTATGGGGGATCTGGAGATGACGCACTGTTATGGGGGATCTGGGGATGACGCACTGTTATGGGGGGATCTGTGGATGACGCACTGTTATGGGGGATCTGGGGATGACGCACTGTTATGGGGGATCTATGACTGACACTGTTATGGGTGGGATCTGTGAAGGATACTGTTGTGGGGGAACTGTGAAGTATCCTTCACAGATTCCACCCCATAACAGGGCTAGCACTGTTATGGGGATCTGTGGATGGCACTGTATGGTGGAATCTGTGGATGGCACTGTTATGGGGGATCTGTGGATGGCACTGTATGGGGAATCTGTGGATGGCACTGTATGGGGGAATCTGTGGATGGCACTGTATGGGGGAATCTGTGGATGGCACTGTATGGGGGCATCTGTGGATGGCATTGTTATGGGGGATCTGTGGATGGCACTGTTATATATGTGTGTCATCCACAGACCCTCCCACCCCATAACAGTACCATTCACAGATCCCCATCCCATAACAGTGCCATCCACAGACCCCTTCCCCAAAGCTTGGAGGGACTGGGTCACTGGGAGGAGGAGCTAGGGACGGTAATTGCGGAGGGGCCGGTGCAGTGACTGTACTCCGCCCCCGCTCCAGTGCTGCACTATTGAAATATGAAATATTTAATTCAATTAAAAGTTCCTGTTCATGCCCCCAGCCCTAATATTACTGCATCGGCCCTCCGCAATTGCTGGCCCCCAGCTCCTCCTCCCAGTCCCTCCCCACTCGCACGTACATCGCAGCTAGCGATGTAAAAATGTCAGCATTTTCCCCATAAGATGCAGGGCACTTTCCCCCATTTTTGGGGGAAAAAGTGCGTCTTATGGGGTGAAAAATACGGTCAGTAGTAAGAGTAATAAGTGTCATGTCAGACCATTTAAACCATTTACATCAGCGTGGTCTGTGTACTAGGCGACCTGCAAGGGTACCTGACCACAACACCAGGCATAGGCGTCATTGTCTTGCATGGGCCAGGGAGCATCTACGCAGGGCGTAGGGACCAGTGGGCCTCAGTGCTGTTCACTAATGAAAGTAGATTCATGCTGAGCAGAAGTGATGGCCGCCAATGATGTTGGAGACATCAAGAAGAGCGCTCTGCATTAGCCAATGTTGTCACCAGACAAGCCTTTGGTGACGGTGGTGTTACAGTATGGTCAGGTGTGTCTAGGCCATACAGAACTGCCCTACACTTTGTGAATGGTATAGTGACTAATGTTGATCGAGCACCAAAGTGCTCGGGTGCTCAGGTCGAACACATCGGGTGCTCTACAGAGCACCTGAGTATAATGGAAGTCAATGGGAGAACCCGAGCATTAAACCAGGCACCCCTGCTCTGAAGAGGGAGGGTGCCTGGTTCATAGGAAAAGTTCAGAAATTGATGGAAACACCACCGGAATGGTTCGGGAACAGCATGGGGAGGATGTTTGGATGCATCTTGGACTCCCAGGTCGCTGCTGGGAACAATGTTGTCCAAGTAGTACGACACTTTTACAGACTAATAATAATACGCACAAAACCAAAGATAAAATCGATTTTAGAGGAAAAATTGTTAGGAAACATTCTTTCCTGCATATTTACTTATATAGAAAGTGCAAGTGCTGCCAAAATTACAAGCAAGAGGCAACCTCTATATCACATAAAGGAGGGCCTCATTCATATTGTGGTACAGTTGTTCAGGTAGTGGGACTCCTACACTCATAAAGCCTATGCACTAAGTGAAAGGGCTGCCAAAAATACAAGGAACCGGCACTACAATACACTCTTTGTTACACATAAAGGAGGGCATCATACACACCCTTGAAAAATTATGATTGACTGCTGGTGACCCTCAAAAACATTTGGAGCAAGGGCCTGCTGAGCTGACCATTTAAAAAATTATGGGAGAGTGCCTGCTGCTTAGCTGACCATCGAAAACATTATGGTTAAGGGCCTGCTGCTGAGCTAACCATCGAAAAAAAATTATGGTTGAGGGCCTGCTGTTGAGCTGACCATTGAAACAATTATGGGCGACTGCCTGCTGTTTAGCTTACCATTGAAAAAATGATAGGCGAGTGCCTTCTGGTGATCTGACCATCGAAAACATTATTGTCGAGGGCCTGCTGCCGCTTTGGTGACTCTAGATAACCTCGGGCCGATCACATGTCTCTGTGATCCATTTGGATGTTTGCCCTATTAACTTTCAATGATATTTTCTGCGCCTACCATGGTGACCACGGGTAACGGGGAGTCGGGGTTCGATTCCGGAGAGGGAGCCTGAGAAACGGCTACCACATGCAAAGAAGGCGGCAGGCACGCAAATTACCCACTCACGACTCGGGGAGGTAGCGACGAAAAATAACAATCCCGGGTCGTGGGAAAGGCAGCCTAACACGAAGTTAGCCATGTGTGAGTCCCAACAAACAAGACTTCGCTGTCTTCATCAGGAGGATGACTCTCAATCTCCTCATCCTCTTCTTCTGCCCACCCATGCTGAACAGATGGAATTAAACTTCCATGGGTACTACCCTCTGTAGCAGAGGCAAGCGTCTCCGATTCCTCCTCCTCTTCATCATCAAATTCGCACTGAGAAGACAAACTGAGGATGGTCTGGCTATCACTCTGTGTAATGTCTTCCCCCATTTCCACCTCTTCCACATGCAAAGCGTCGTCCTTAATTGTGAGCAGCGAGCGTTTGAGTAGACAAAGAAGTGTTATCGACGCTCACCATCTGTGTTAATTCTTCAAAGTTTCTTAAAACCTCACAGGTCAGACATCCATATCCACTCCTCACTTGTGGAGGAAGCTGACTGGAAAGGCGACGACCATGTTGCAGCCATGTTCCACTACTGCCCTCTGCTGCTCACAAAGCCTGGTCAACATGTGGAACTTCGAATTCCAGCGCGTGCTCACGTCGCACAACAGCCGACGAGCTGGCAATTTCAAGCACTGCTGCAGCGTTGACAGACCGGCTAAAGCTGTCGATAACTTGTGGAAATGTGCACACACGCAGCGCACCATCACCAGTAGCTCAGGCAAATTGGGGTAGGTTTTGAGAAACCTCTGAACCACTAAGTTTTAGAGCGTGGGCTATGCATGGGATGTGTGAGCTTATGAGCTACAAAGCCACCACCAAGTTACGGCCATTATCAGAAACAACCATACCTGGTTGTAGTTCAATTGGTCTCTTATCCCCTTCCATAGCTCTGCAGCGGTGTGCTGTTTGTCCCCTAAGCATATCAGCTTCAGCACGGCCTGTTGCCGCTTCCCCACTGCAGTGCTACACTGCTTCCAGCTACTGACCGATGGCTGACTGGTGCTGCAAGATGATAATTCAGAGGTGGAAGTGGAGGAGGAGGCGGAGGAGGAGAAGGGGGTTGCAGCCACTAACATAGGTGGAGGCGGAAACCCTGATGGACGTAGGGCCCGCAATCCTTGACGTCGGTAGCACCTGTGCCATCCCAGGGTATGACTCGCTCTCGGTCTCCACAAAGTTCACCCAGTGTGCCGTCAGGGAAATGTAGCGTCCCTGGTCGAATGCAGTTGTCCATGTGTCCGTGGTTAAGTGGACCTGCCCAGTAACTGCGTTGGTCAGGGCATGTGTGATGTTATGGAACACATGTTGATGTAAGGCAGGCACGGCACACCTTGAAAATAGTGGCGGCTGGGGACTGCGTAACACGGGCCGGCTGCCGAAATCAGGCTGTGGAAGGCCTCAGAGTCCACGAGCGTAAATGGCAACATTTCCAGGGCCAGTAATTTGGAAAGCTGCGCATTTAGTGCTATGGCCTATGGGTGGGTGGCTGGGTATTTGCGCTTGTGTTTAAAGGCCTGGGGTAAGGACATTTGGATGCTGCGCTGGGACACGGAGTGGGTGTCGCTGATGGTGCTTACGAAGGTCCAGGTGCAGGGCGGGAGGCATCCAGGCCTGCACCATCGACCGGGATTGGCCAGCACATAACATAAGGGAAGAGGAGGCAGTGGTCTGACCCGCAGACACAGATTGTGGACCTAGGCGTTCGCCCCACTTATTAGGGTGCTTGGATGCCATGTGGCGGATCATGCTGGTGGTGGTGAGGTTGCTAGTGTTTACGCCCGGCTTATTTTGGTATGGCACAGGTTGCAAACTACCATTCTTTTGTAGTCCGCACTTTCCTCAAAAGCGCCATGGAACAGTTATGTGCCTGTTTGGTGTGGCCCGCCTTCTCCCTTTTTGCCACCCCACTGCCTCTTCCAGCCTGTTGCGGTGCTGCAGATCCCTCCCCTTCTGTACTGCTGTCCTTGCTCGGCTTTCCACCTTCCCAGATTGGGTCAGTGACCTCATCGTCCACCACCTCATCTTCCACTTCCTCACTCTGCTCATCCTCCTGACTTGTTGACCTAACCACAACCTCAGTGATTAACAACTGTGTCTCATCCTCTTTCTCAACCTCTTGAGAAAGAAATTGCCGTTGACTTATTGGCAACTGTGTCTCATCATCATCCACCTCATTAAACAGTAATTGCCGTTCCCACCGTCATCTTCTTGTGACTGTGGATGCTTTAGAAGGTTGGGAATCAGGGCACAACATCTGTCCCTCTTCAAGCGTGCTTGTCGAGAGGGCCAAATGAAGGAATAGCAATGAAAAGAGGTCCTCGGAATATCCAAGTGTGGGATCACTTGTTTGCCCAGACTCTCCATGGTGGGAGGAAGGAGGATTAGGGTAAGGATTCTGTTGACTAGACTCTTGGCTACTGGAACTGGACTTGGTGGAAGAAAGGTTGGTGCTTAACCGACTGGAAGCATTACCTGCTGAAATCCAACCGACCACCTAGTCGCACTGGTCTGACTTCAAGAGTGGTGTCCTGCGCCGCCCTGCAAACGGGACATGAAGCTAGGTTTCGTGGATGATTGTTTTTCTTGTACAAAATTCATTGCAACAGCACTCTGCAGACCAAATAAATCACAAAACAGTGTTCTAATGCTAATGCTATACTTATCTTGTAGATTGGAGATGCTTGGCAAATACATTTTGTACAAAATTATCTGAGCCCGTCTGCCACACGTCAAGGCGATCTCTGTCACTGTCAGAAGCGGACACCGTCTATTGACAAAGTACACTGTATGTCACAGATAAAAATTTAAAGCACATGGTACACTGGAGATGTGGCACTGGTAATGTCACTATCAGAAGTGGACACTGTCTATTGAAAAAGTACACTGTATGTCACTGATAAATTTTTTCAGCGCACATGTTACACTGCAGATGTAGCGCATCTAATGTCACTGTCCATAGCGGACACCATCTACGGAAAAAGTTCACTGAATGTCAGATATTTTTGGGATGCGCATACTTTACACAGGAGATGTGGCGCAGATAATTTAACTGTCCGCAGCAGCCTATTAGACACTATATGGCGCAGTTTGCGTTAAAATTAGATATTGCTGCTGCCACACACAATAGTCCTTAAAAGGACTTTTGGGTCTCTGAATAGCACCCAATGACGCTTTCCGGCCAGCCAATCACTGTAATGCCAGTAACCAACATGCTGCGACTGGTGTTCGTCCGAGCATGCTCGCTCAACACTACCTCCACCTTGCTGGGGCCGGCTTTACCCCTCCTGGGTGACCAAATGTCCCAAATACTCTATCTGCTGTCGAAACAGTTGGCACTTCTTGGGCTTGATCTTGAGCCCATGGTCTCTCAGCGGTCTTAGGAACTGTTACAGCTTTTGAAGGTGATCCTCAAAGGAGAACCCAAACGCTACTATGTCGTTCAGGTATATTAATACCAACACGAAATTGATCTCCCAGACAGTGCTCCATCAACCGCTAGAATGGTACATCTTTCTTCCACACTAAAACTACTGGAGCAGCCCAAGGACTTTGACTCTCTTGGATCTCCTGGTTTTCCAACATGCTGACCACCATATCCTTCAACTCCTGGTATATTTTAGGTGGGATCTGGTGGTAATGCTCCCTGATCGGTGCAGCATCGCTGGTGGGGATCTCGTGTTCAATGGAGGAAGCACACCCAAAGTCCTCATCATGTCTCATGAATGCCTCCTGAAATTCCCAAAGGGTGTCTTCTAGCAACTTCTGTAGTCCTAGAGTCAGGGTCTTGCAGTCCACCCCCATGGTGGGCAATGATAACTCGACCATTGCACTCTGCTTTAGGGGTCTCCTTTGGATGGGCCTCTGTAGAATAGGTCCAGGCAGACCTCCTAACTGGCTATAAGCGTGAAGATGCTTCATCGAGGAATATCCCCTTCGGACACATAAACTTTGGCCAGCAAGGTATTCCCAGGAATGGTTAACTTGCAGTCTTTAACATTGAGGCAGCGTATGGGCACACATCCATCCTTCACAATAGCGAGGGCCTGGACTACCAGTGGGCAAGTCTGCATTTCCTCTTGGTAAGCGGGCTCGATCAGTACCTCCAGTCCATTCAGTTGTCATCCAGCCCCCACCAGCAGCATCAATATTTCTTATCGAGGTGGGACCTTCACCGGGTCCTCTGCGGCACCTTCACGTGTCCAATGAGCCAACTGGACATGTTGCTCTTTGCAGACTACAGCTTCTCACCATCTGCTATAAAACCTTCTGAGTTGGCCGGTGCATGATGGCCTGTTGCCAATACTTCTGCCCTTCTTTGGCATAGAGTTGATGGTCTAGGTCTCTCAGCCAATTCATACCTAGTGTCATGTCCATTTCTTTCCAGGGTGAATGGTCCACCAGCACGACCCCCTTCTTGCCGATGTCTTGCCCAAACAGTAGGACCCGCATGCAGACTATCTCTTGGACGTCCATCTCTCTGTTGTTGGCAGCCGCCAGCCTGATGACACTCCCGTCTTCTGGCTCCATCATATGTCCAAAGTGTCTTCCGAAGAACTCAAGGTGCACTCTGACCCTGTATCAACTAGGCAGCGTACCTTTGACTTTCCAACTTGGCTTCCATAACGAGGCTGCTGGCATACAGGTCGTGTTCCCCACGCATAGGGCTCAGCTTCTGGTGTACCGCCACACGACGCCCAGCTCCTGCGGCGGTCGGAAGTTTAACGAGGCACTCACTGGCCATAAGACCGTACTGTCGACAAGCACAGTAGAGGGGCCCTCTTTTGACGTTTCCCGCACCTAAGTTATCCTGGGTGGAGTGGCGCGCGGTGCTGGGGTCATTTCCGGAGGCCAGGAAGATTCTGCCTTCATCTGTTCAGGGCACTCTCTGGCCATATAGCTGTACTGTCGACAAGCCCAGCAGAGGGCCCCTCTTTTGACGTGTCCTCGCACCTGAGTTATCCTGGGTGGAGTGGCGCGGGTGCTGGTGTCATTTCCGGAGGCTAGGGAAATTCTGCCTTCATCTGGGATACCTCCAGCCGAAGTTCTCTCAATTCTGTCTGCAGTGCCAGGACCACATCCTTTAAGGACTCTGAGTCTTCAGACTCCGACCGGTCCCCTGTAGCATTGGTGCTACTCAAAACTCTCGCGCCACAGGCATGTCCTCTTCTTCTCTCTCCACGGCGGCTAGGTAGATGCTGAAGAATGTCACGTTGGCCGTCGTCTGGGTCATCTCTTGCAATTTGTCCTATAAGAACTTGTTGGATAGCCCCACTATGAACTGGTGTCTTAGTAATCGGTCCACCTCCTGAAAGGCTCCCATGGCCTCTGGGTCTCGCCGCAGTATTTCATTTAACGTCTCTTATGGGGCATTGGAGTATTGCATTAAGGTCTCAAACAATTGGTTGGGTGCTTAGTACGGGCTGGCTTATGGTGCAACACAACAGTTCACAATCTTACCATGCTCTATATTATTCCCCTCCCATAACGAGTCCGGTAACACGTGCCTGATTATTACTCCTGAGCAAAACGCTGAACTGGATGGAGTTTGTGGGGGTGTTTATCAGCTCCCAAATGTGCAATGTCCCTTTTAGTAATATAGTCCTTGTAGGACCAGTAGCAACTCTTTAGACCTGACACAAAGCAGAGACCCTAACTATCTAACTACAGGCCTGGTCTAAGTCTCTAGGCGCCAACACTGCAGTACGGAGCGTGCACAATCTTACCGACCCGGGTCTGTTCTTTATCTACTGATGTCTCTGAACCGAACAACCAGTCTCTCCAGCAAACATGAGATCCCACAGGGTATGCAGCTTGTTCCGTAGCTCTTGTGAGCCTTCCTGGAAACAATCCTCCCTTCTCCGAACAGGATTTGGGTCTTGGACAAACAATCAGCTGTGGTCACAGAGGAGGTCCTCTCACTCCTGGATCCATTAGCTTCTCTGCTCACACACAGTTCCTCAGCTCTCAGCTGGCTCCTAAGATGGCTGCTCCTTCTTCATGCTCTGAGAAAACCCACACCTCTTATGAATATGGAAATGTATCTGCAGTCAGTCAGCTGAGCTTAGGAAACAGCAGCATCTTGTGGCCAAACAGCAGAACGTCAGTCCAGAACATGTCATTTAATCCACACACAAACAATATTCAAACTGTGGGAGCTGTTTCTCAATCTCACAGCTCCACATCCATAAGCTTGGTGGGTTGTCTTGGCATCTTGGCTCTGGCTCAGCAAGGGCAGCAATATGTCCAGCTCCACACAGGTAGCAGGAGCCAGACACAGAAAATGCTCATTTCCTATGGAATCTACTTTCAGCTGTTGCTAAGTAACATGCGTTAAAAATGTAATGCAACGCACTGTATCCGTATGCAATGTGTCATTCACGCAGCCCCATTTATTTCTAGGGAGCCAGGGCTGCTTGACAAATGCAGAATATAGAACATGCTGCGATTTTCATGTAACGCAGAAGTAATGTGTGAAAAAATGCTCATGTACAGAGACCCATTGAAATTAGTGGGTCAGGAATCAGTGCAGGCGCTGTGCGTTCACTTCACGCTTTGCACCCACGCGAGAAAACTCGCTCATGTGAAAGGCGCCTAAGAGTTCAATACTAGAGTTGAGCGAACTTCTATTTTTAGTTCGGCGTCCAAAGTTCAGGTTCGGGTTATCGTAGCATCCAGTTATGGATTCCGCTATCATGGACCATAACGGCATTTGGAATCCATAAGGGGCTGCTTCATTGAACCTGAACCTTGGACAACCCTAAGGACCTGGGTGACGTCACTGTCATGTGATCAGTGCAGGGGCGTGGCTCAGTACTGGATTGGATAAGAGGTGATCCAGTACTGAGCCACGCCCTGCACTGGTCACATGACGGTGACGTCACCCCAGGTCCTTAGGGTTGTCCAAGGTTCGGGTTTATTGAAGCAGCCCCTTATGGATTCCAAATGCTGTTATGGTCCGCGGTACAATAGGAGTACTGCTGCCCTGATCCATTTGGTCAAGTAGGGGATCCCACTAGGTTACTCCCGTAGGTCCAAAATAAGGGGGTTCGGTGCTCCTGCATAGAAGACATGAATCAGGGTGCAGTAGAAGTAATGTATGATCCTGAGGTATATCGTTCAATAGCAATAATACACGTGATTGATACAAATCGCAATCTAGGACAGAAAAAACATTATGCAAAGAGTCCACATGAGATTTATCAGCTGGTACCGGACGCAACGTAGAGGCGCATCATAACAATACAGGATGCTCAGCGAGAAGCCCCAGCAAGATAGTGGTGATATGGGGCACAAACAAGTAAACAGGCAGGCGGCATGTAAGCAGAAGGGGAGACACAAAGACAATGAAACAAAAGAGGGCGCAGAAAAGAATAGCCCGCGGTAAGGACACTGTAGCGCTGTAACGGGGCAGCCGGCGTGTGCCACCCTTTAACGCGCTCATGGTGGGCGGTGACAGCAGCTGAGAAGATAGAGCAGCGGGGCTTCAAAAAAACATAATCCTCTACAGAAAATAGGAAAGAACTACAACTCCCAACATTTCCTAGGTATGTAGACAGAGGGAAAAAAACTCATCAATCTTGCAATTTCTTCTACATACAAAACTCCGCCCCCTCATGTCACATGACCGACATCACTACTTATTTAACACCCTCTTATCCTCCCCACTGCCGAGCCACACCCCTTGCACTGATTATATGTAGTGACATCATCACAGGTCCTTCACCCCCCTCACCATTGCCTTGTCGCTGCACTGATCACATGACAGTGATGTCACCACAAGTACTTCGCCACCTCCTACCTTTACCACTTCTGAGCCCCGCCCCATACGCTGATCACATGACAGTGACGTCACCCCCAGGTCCTTCACCACCTCCTCTCCACACTGCTGAGCTCCGCCCTCTGCATTGATTACATGACAGTAACGTCTCACATGTTCTTCAACACCTCTTCTTCCCACTGCTGAGCCCCGCCCCCAGCACTGATCACATGACGATGACGTCACCCCAGGTCCTTCTCCACCTCTTCTCATTTCCACTGCTGAGCCCCACCCCCTGCACTGATCACATGACGGTGACATCACCCCAGGTCCTTCAGCTCTGGCAGTGCAGCAGACACTGGGCAGGTCCTGGTCGGTAGTCAGGGCTCTTGTTCTCTCTGGTATCAGCCATTCCTCCAGCCTGCAGGTAAGATGAGCTGTGAGGAGACAGTGTGGTGGAGAGCTCAGACATGTCACCTCTGGAGATTCTCCTCCATTACACACAAGGAGTCCTTCTCCACTCCTCAGCTTAGTATGATGGGGGAGTAGTGGGGATAGTGGGGGTTGTCATCATTCGCTGGCCCCTGACTGTCCTGGTGAGGGGCCCCTGCCTCCAGGAGGAGAATGAATGGAGCGGGGCCCGGCCTGAGCTCAGCTCTCTCCAGTCTCTTCTCTAGGAGTTCTGGACACAGCTGAGCACAGCCCAGAGGTGGGACCTGCATCTATCAGACACTTATCTCCTGTGGAGCCACCAGAGAGCTCCATGTTGGGGCCCCTGGAATCCATGTGGTGAGGGCCCCTCCAGGCTCAGGAAGTGCGGTTCTGGAGGTGACATCGGGTCTTGTCCCCTGGATGATTTCCTCTCCTCTTCTCATAAAGGCGCCTGCAGTACTAGAAGCCTCCAGCTCCTCCAGTTCTCTCCTCTTCTCCTGAATGATCCCCGAGGATGGACGGGAAGGAGATCAGCAGAAGAATATTAGACCTCACCTTGGAGATCATCTCCCTGCTGAGCGGAGAGGTAAACTTCTCTAGATTTCTCTCCTCTGTATTGTATTCTGTAACAAGTCAGACATCGGGAAGGAGAATCCATCATAGGAAGTGATAGGAAGAGTCCAGGGTCCTGGAGAACGGCCCCCAGACCTTCCAAGTGACGGAGAACCTGGAAGATCAGCCCCCAGTATGGTGAGTGATGTGTCATGTGACCAGTGACCAATAGTCATGTAGGAGCCATGAGGAGGTAAGTAGGCACGTTGTACCAGGAGGAGAGGCCGGAGGAGAGCACATGGCCCCTGAAGGGTTTATTCCCTAAGTGTCTCTCTCCATCCACAGGAGTACACAATAGTGAAGAAGACATCGGGGGACTGTGTGACTCCCATCATCCATCTCCAGGAGTCAGGAGGGCGGAGCAGGACCCTCACCCCATCACAGAGCCTCCCTCACCCCCTGATACATGAGCAGAAGATCCTAGAGCTCACCCACAAGATGATGGAGCTGCTGACTGGAGAGGTGACACTGCTGGGAATGCTGGGAAATTCTCCAGTAACAGCACTGGAGGGTCTGGGTGATGACGGTGTCATTGTGTTGTCAGGTTCCTATAAGGTGTCAGGACGTCACTGTCTATTTCTCCATGGAGGAGTGGGAGTATATAGAAGGACACAAGGATCTGTACAAGGAGGCCATGATGGAGGAGCACCAGCCTCTTATATCACAGGGTAAGAGCCGTCATGTGCAGTGTATACACGTGTGTGCAGTGACATGTAATGGAGGAGCACCAGCCTCTTATATCACAGGGTAAGAGCCGTCATGTGCAGTGTATACACGTGTGTGCAGTGACATGTAATGGAGGAGCACCAGCCTCTTATATCACAAGGTAAGACCCGTCATGTGCAGTGTGTACACGTGTGTGCAGTGACATGTAATGGAGGAGCACCAGCCTCTTATATCACAGGGTAAGAGCCGTCATGTGCAGTGTATACACGTGTGTGCAGTGACATGTAATGGAGGAGCACCAGCCTCTTATATCACAGGGTAAGAGCCGTCATGTGCAGTGTATACACGTGTGTGCAGTGACATGTAATGGAGGAGCACCAGCCTCTTATATCACAGGGTAAGAGCCGTCATGTGCAGTGTATACACGTGTGTGCAGTGACATGTAATGGAGGAGCACCAGCCTCTTATATCACAGGGTAAGAGCCGTCATGTGCAGTGTATACACGTGTGTGCAGTGACATGTAATGGAGGAGCACCAGCCTCTTATATCACAGGGTAAGAGCCGTCATGTGCAGTGTATACACGTGTGTGCAGTGACATGTAATGGAGGAGCACCAGCCTCTTATATCACAGGGTAAGAGCCGTCATGTGCAGTGTATACACGTGTGTGCAGTGACATGTAATGGAGGAGCACCAGCCTCTTATATCACAGGGTAAGAGCCGTCATGTGCAGTGTATACACGTGTGTGCAGTGACATGTAATGGAGGAGCACCAGCCTCTTATATCACAGGGTAAGAGCCGTCATGTGCAGTGTATACACGTGTGTGCAGTGACATGTAATGGAGGAGCACCAGCCTCTTATATCACAGGGTAAGAGCCGTCATGTGCAGTGTATACACGTGTGTGCAGTGACATGTAATGGAGGAGCACCAGCCTCTTATATCACAGGGTAAGAGCCGTCATGTGCAGTGTATACACGTGTGTGCAGTGACATGTAATGGAGGAGCACCAGCCTCTTATATCACAGGGTAAGAGCCGTCATGTGCAGTGTATACACGTGTGTGCAGTGACATGTAATGGAGGAGCACCAGCCTCTTATATCACAGGGTAAGAGCCATCATGTGCAGTGTATACACGTGTGTGCAGTGACATGTAATGGAGGAGCACCAGCCTCTATATCACAGGGTAAGAGCCGTCATGTGCAGTGTATACACGTGTGTGCAGTGACATGTAATGGAGGAGCACCAGCCTCTTATATCACAGGGTAAGAGCCGTCATGTGCAGTGTATACACGTGAGTGCAGTGACATGTAATGGAGGAGCACCAGCCTCTTATATCACAGGGTAAGAGCCGTCATGTGCAGTGTATACACGTGTGTGCAGTGACATGTAATGGAGGAGCACCAGCCTCTTATATCACAGGGTAAGAGCCGTCATGTGCAGTGTGTACACGTGTGTGCAGTGACATGTAATGGAGGAGCACCAGCCTCTTATATCACAGGGTAAGAGCCGTCATGTGCAGTGTATACACGTGTGTGCAGTGACATGTAATGGAGGAGCACCAGCCTCTTATATCACAGGGTAAGAGCCGTCATGTGCAGTGTATACACGTGTGTGCAGTGACATGTAATGGAGGAGCACCAGCCTCTTATATCACAGGGTAAGAGCCGTCATGTGCAGTGTATACACGTGTGTGCAGTGACATGTAATGGAGGAGCACCAGCCTCTTATATCACAGGGTAAGAGCCATCATGTGCAGTGTATACACGTGTGTGCAGTGACATGTAATGGGAGGAGCACCAGCCTCTTATATCACAGGGTAAGAGCCGTCATGTGCAGTGTATACACGTGTGTGCAGTGACATGTAATGGAGGAGCACCGGCCTCATATCACAGGGTAAGAGCCGTCATGTGCAGTGTATACACGTGTGTGCAGTGACATGTAATGGAGGAGCACCAGCCTCTTATATCACAGGGTAAGAGCCGTCATGTGCAGTGTATACACGTGTGTGCAGTGACATGTAATGGAGGAGCACCAGCCTCTTATATCACAGGGTAAGAGCCATCATGTGCAGTGTATACACGTGTGTGCAGTGACATGTAATGGAGGAGCACCAGCCTCTTATATCACAGGGTAAGAGCCATCATGTGCAGTGTATACACGTGTGTGCAGTGACATGTAATGGAGGAGCACCAGCCTCTTATATCACAGGGTAAGAGCCGCCATGTGCAGTGTATACACGTGTGTGCAGTGACATGTAATGGAGGAGCACCAGCCTCTTATATCACAGGGTAAGAGCCGTCATGTGCAGTGTATACACGTGTGTGCAGTGACATGTAATGGAGGAGCACCAGCCTCTTATATCACAGGGTAAGAGCCGTCATGTGCAGTGTATACACGTGTGTGCAGTGACATGTAATGGAGGAGCACCAGCCTCTTATATCACAGGGTAAGAGCCATCATGTGCAGTGTGTACACGTGTGTGCAGTGACATGTAATGGAGGAGCACCAGCCTCTTATATCACAGGGTAAGAGCCGTCATGTGCAGTGTATACACGTGTGTGCAGTGACATGTAATGGAGGAGCACCAGCCTCTTATATCACAGGGTAAGAGCCGTCATGTGCAGTGTGTACACGTGTGTGCAGTGACATGTAATGGAGGAGCACCAGCCTCTTATATCACAGGGTAAGAGCCGTCATGTGCAGTGTATACACGTGTGTGCAGTGACATGTAATGGAGGAGCACCAGCCTCTTATATCACAGGGTAAGAGCCATCATGTGCAGTGTATACACGTGTGTGCAGTGACATGTAATGGAGGAGCACCAGCCTCTTATATCACAGGGTAAGAGCCGTCATGTGCAGTGTATACACGTGTGTGCAGTGACATGTAATGGAGGAGCACCAGCCTCTTATATCACAGGGTAAGAGCCGTCATGTGCAGTGTATACACGTGTGTGCAGTGACATGTAATGGGGGAGCACCAGATTCCCTGACTCAGGAACAGCATAGTTTTCTGTGTTTTTCAGTTTCCTTAGCTCTCACGCACTGCAATGGGAGCTACTGAAGCAGTGAGTGCTGGAGCACTCTTCTGATTACTGGGTTGAACATTGACTTAGAACAGGGATGCTAACGTGTGGTCCTCCAGCTGTTGTAAAACTACAACTCCCACCATGCCCTTATGTAGGCTAGCGGATAGCTGTAGGCTGTCTGGGAATGATGGGAGTTGTAGTTTTGCAACAGCTGGAGATGCCGTAGGTTGAGCATGCCTGACTTAGAGGATAGCTAAATTACATCTGGTGGCATTGGAGGTAGGGCTTGGTAAGAGCTAGGCTGCAGCTATCGATTATTTTAGTAATCTATTGATCAATCCAATGATTAATCAAGTACTCTAATAAGAAAAAATAATAAAAAAGAATGTTTTCCTTTATAAAATGTCATCGGCTCCCCCATGCCATCATATCAACCCCCTGCGGCTGCCATCAGCTCCCCCCATACCATCAATCCTCTGTGCCATCAGTCCCCAGTGCCATGAGTCCTCTGTGCCATCTGTCCCTAATGCCATGAGTCCTCTGTGCCATCATTCCCTCCGATTCCAGTGTGTCCTCGGCTCCTCCAGTGCCATCATCTCCGCTCCTAGTCTCCAGCAGCCCTTTAATATTTAGCTCTTCTGTGGTGGCAGCATTCCACAACCCCTCTGTCTTCTTCTCTTCACGCTGCACTCTCGTCCTGACGCGATGCAGCATCAGGTCATAGGGCACGCTTACGCGTCCGCCGACGGGTGACCACAGATCGGTGAGTAGTAGCAAGCGCTTCACTCCTGCTCCGTGGTCACATGACACAAACGAATCCTCGATTGCAAAAAATTTGCATCGAGGATTTTTTTTGTGCCGAATTAGGGTCCATTTACACGTCCGTAGATCTATTCCGCAATTCTGCGGAACGGGTGCGGACGCATTCATTCTCGATGGGGACGGAAAGGATGCGGACAGCACACATTGGGTTGTCCGCATCCGCATTTCCCGTCCGCGGTTCTGTACTTCCGGGCAATGGCTCCCGAAAAAAATAGAACATGTCCTATTCTTGTCCGCAATAGCCGACGAAAATAGGCATTTCTAAAGGCGCCGGCCCGGTGTTTTGCGGATTCGCAATACACAACGGACATGTGAATGGACCCTTACTCGATTCAATTGAGTAATCGTTTCAGCCCTAGTAAGAGCTCATTTGCATCACTTTCTTCCCAGAAGAAGCATGTATTGTTGTAAGTCTCCTCATGACAATTAAGGTGCTCCTCCCCAAGGAGAGATAGTACTCCCAAGTCTCAACTCGCTTTGTAATGGCTAGATGAGACAACCCCTTTAACCGCTTCAGGACCGCCGCACGCAGGATTGCGCCCCGCGGGCGGTCCTGTTCTTCTGATCGGACGCGCCGGGCGCCATCTCGCGAGACGCGAGATTCCTAGAACGCTGCGCGGCGCGCGCGCTCACAGCGCCTGGCGCCTGAAGAGTTAGACTACAGCCTGCCAGCGATGATCAATCGCTGGCAGGCTGTAGATGCGATATAAATCGCATCAAACAGTTATATCAGACGCTGTTTTATGAACAGCGTCTGATATAGTTAGCTATCCTGGTCCTCTGGTGGTCCCATTTTCTGGGATCGACCACCAGAGGACCAGGTAACACAGTAAAGTTGCACCAAACACTACACTAACCCCCCCACCCCCCTCACCTATTAACCCCTTGATCACCCCATCTAGACCCCCTGATCACCCCCTGTCATTGATCACACCCCTTGTAAGGCTCCATTCAGACGCCCATAGGTGTTTTGCGGATCCGTGGATTCACGGATCCGCGGATCCGATCCTGACGGATCCGATCCGCAGATCCTCAAAACACGGACACCGGCAATGTGCTTTCCGCATTTTGCAGATCCGCACATTGCCAGAACTATATAGAAAATGCTTTTTCTTGTCCGCAATTGCGGACAAGAATAGGACATGTTCTATATTTTTGCGGAACGGAAGTGCAGACTCGGAAGCGCTGATCCGTAATTCGAATCCGAGCGGGACAAAGTCTGTCCCCATAGAAATGAATGGGTCCGCAACTCTGCCCGCAAACAGAATTAGCGGACGTGTGAATGGGGCATAAGGGTCCCTTATCACCGCCAGTTAGTTAGCTACTTGTTAGGTAGCTAGCGCCCAGCCCACCGCACCGCAGTCACTGATTTTGGCAGAGATTTATTCATCCACATTGATCGATGCGAATGAAGAAATCTGTGCCGTTCATTTTTTTTTTTTTTTCAGCGCAGAGGCTGAACGGAAAAAAAAAATCTCATTACCCGTATGCTCAATATACGGAGAATCGCAGAAACTCCTAATGCTGGCCATACGTGTAATGATTGCGGAGACCTCAAATGCCAGGGCAGTACAAACACTCACATGTGACCTCATTTTACAAAGAAGACACCCCAAGGTATTCCGTGAGGGGTATGGTGAGTTCATGCAAAATTTTATTTTTTGTCACAAGTTAGTGGAATATGAGACTGTAAAAAAAAAAAAAAAAACAATTTCCGCTAACTTGTGCCAAATTTTTTTTCTGTGAACTCGCCATGCCCTCACAGAATACCTTGGGGTGTCTTCTTTCCACAATGGGGTCACTTGTGGGGTATTTATACTGCCCTGGCATTTTAGGGGTGCTAAAGCGTGAGAATCCAAATGCGTAAAATGGCCTGTAAATCCTAAAGGTACTATTGTTTTAGGCTCTTTGCGCATTTGGCTGCAAAGTGTCACTATGAGATGCCAGCATTGAGAAGTAGGAATGTAGCTTTGGGGTGTATTTTACATATACTCATGTTGGGTGTGAGAAATATCGCTGTAAACGACAACTTTTTACATTTTTTTATTCAAAGTTGTCAATATACAGAGATATTTCTCTCACTCCAGCATGGGTATATGTACAAATACACCCTAAAACACATTGCCCTACTTCTCCTGAGTACGGCGATACCACATGAGTGACACTTTTTGCAGCCAAGATGCGCAAAGGGGCCCAAATTCCAACGAGTACCTTTAGGAGGGTATTTTTACGCATTTTTCTTCTCACGCTTTAGGGCCCCTAAATGCCAGGGCAGTAAAATACCTCACATGTGACCCATTTTGAAAGAAGACACCCCAAGGTATTCGCTGAGGGGCATAATGAGTTCATGAAAATTAAACTTTTTGTCAAAAGTTAGCGGAAAGGGAGACTTTGTGAGAAAAACAATAAAAATCAATTTCCACTAACTTGTGCCAAAAAAAAATATTCTATGAACTCGCCATGCCCTCATGGAATACCTTGGGGTGTCTTCTTTCCAAAATGGGGTCACATGTGGGGTATTTATACTGCCCTGGCATTTTAGGGGCCCTAAAGCGTGAGAAGAAAATGCGTAAAAATGCTCCTCTCCAAAAGGTACTCATTGAATTTGCTCTTTGGCATTTGCTGCAGCAACACACATGGTATCGCCAGACTAGGAGAGAATGTAGCTTGGGGTGTATTTTTACATATACCCATACTGGGTGAGAGAATATCTCTGTAAACTGACAACTTTGAATAAAAAAATGTAAAAAGTTGTCAAGTTACAGCGATATTTCTCACATGCAGCATGGGTATATGTAAAAATACACCCCAAAACACATTGCCCTACTTCTCCTGAGTACGGCGATACCACATGAGTGACACTTTTTGCAGCCAAGATGCGCAAAGGGGCCCTAAAACCAATGAGTACCTTTAGGATTTCACAGGGCATTTTTATGCATTTGGATTCTCACACTTTAGGGGCCCCTAAAATGCCAGGTGAGTATAAATACCCCACATGTGACCCCATTTTGGAAAGAAGACACCCCAAGGTATTCCGTGAGGGGCATGGTGAGTCCACAGAATTTTTATTTTTTGCCACAAGTCAGCGGAAATAGTTTTTTTTTTTTTTTTTTTAGTTTTTTACAAAGTCTCATATTCCACTAACTTGTGACAAAAATAAAATTTTACATGAACTCACCATACCCCTCACAGAATACCTTGGGGTGTCTTCTTTCCAAAATGGGGTCACATGTGGGGTATTTATACTGTCCTGGCATTTTAGGGGCCCCTAAAGCGTGAGAAGAAGTCTGGAATCCAAATGCGTAAAATGGCTCAGAAATTCTAAAGGTACTCATTGTTTTAGGGTCTTTGCACTCAGGCTGCAAAGTGGCACACATGGTATCGCCAGATTAGAGAGTAGGCAATGTGTTTTGGGGTGTATTTTTATATATACCTATACTGTGTGTGAAAATATCTCTGTAAACGACAACTTTTAAAAATTTTATACAAAGTTGTCAGTTTACAGAGATATTTCTCTCACCCAACATGGGTATATGTAGAAATACACCCCAAAACACATTGCCCTACTTCTCCTGAGTACGGCGATACCACATGTGTGACACTTTTTGCAGCCTGGGTGCAAAGGGGCCCAAATTCCAACGAGTACCTTTAGATTTTACATGGCGGCTCACAATTTAGCCCCGCCCAAAATGCCAGAACAGTAAACACACCCCACAAATGACCCTTTTCGAAAGTAGACACCCTGAGGTATTAACTGAGGGGCATAGTGAGTCCGTCTGAGATTTCTTTTTTTTTTGCCAGAAGTTAGCAGAAATTGAAACTTTTTTATTTATTTTTTTTCTCAGAAAGTGTCATTTTCCGCTAACTTGTGAAAAAATGAAATGATACATGAACTCACCATGCCCCCGCGAATACTTTGGGGTGTCTTCTTTCTAAAATGGTGTGATTTGGGGGTATTCATACTATCCTGACATTCTAGCACCTGAAGAAACATGACAGGTGCTCAGAAAGTCAGAGCTGCTTCAAAATGCGGAAATTCACTTTTTGCACCATAGTTTGTAAACGCTATAACTTTTACCCAAACCAATAAATATACACTTATTGGACTTTTTTTTATCAAAGACATGTAGAACAATAAATTTAGAGAAACATTTATATAGAAATGTAGTTTTTTTAAAAAATTTTACAACAGAAAGTGAAAATGTCATTTTTTTGTAAAAATTTCGGTAATTTTTGATTAATAGCAAAAAAGTAAAAATGTCAGCAGCAATGAAATACCACCAAATGAAAGCTCTATTAGTGAGAAGAAAAGGAGGTAAAATTCATTTGGGTGGTAAGTTGCATGACGGAGCAATAAACGGGTAAAGTAGTGTAGTGCGGAATTGTAAAAAGTGGCCTGGTCTTTAAGGGTGTTTAAGCTAGGGGGGCTGAAGTGGTTAATAGAAATGTAATAAGTATGTAATTTAGATTAAAAATAAATAAATTTCATTTTATATCTTTAGCAGAAAATTCCCACAAGAATTCTGAAGGAAACTTCAAGTTATCACTGAATTATAAAGCAGAAGATGAAGACATCATGCAGTTCCCTTCAGGAGAAAATTTTAATGTACATCCAGGACTTCACAGTTCAGATCTATCATATAATCCTCCTGTTCATGAGGAATCTTCATCTGACCAACCACAGATTGCTACCACAAGTGCAGGTCAGAAAGGGGGTGAAAGGTTTCAAGAGATCACAAAAAGATCAAATCTTTCTACAGACAGAAAAACTCACACACGGCAGAAGCCGCTTTCATGTCCAAAATGTGGGAAATATTTTACATATAAATCACATCTTATTATACATGAGAGAATCCACACAGGAGAGAAGCCGTATTCATGTTCAGAATGTGGGAAATGTTTTACACAGAAACAAAGTCTTGTTGCACATCAGAGAAGAGCATGAGTAGAGAAGCCGTATTCATGTTCAGAATGTAATCAATGTTTTATGCAAAAATCAGATCTTGATAGTCATGAGAGAAATCACAGAAGAGTAAGGATACGAGCACAATTCCAGAATTTAAACTTCGATTTCGATTCAAATTAAAGACTGATATTACTCGATATGAAAGATAATAACTCAAAGAAATACCCACATAGTAACCCTATGTTGCCTGTTAAGTGAGGAGGTACTTGATGGGGTCACTTACGGTAAATGTGAGGCACATGGAAGCCCAAATTGATAAAACCATGTGCCTCACATTAATAGTAAAACCAACAAGTAAATGGGCAACAAAGGCTTAATGTTTGGAGGTGCATGATGGATTTACTTACTATTAATGTGAGGCACATGGTTTTATTAATTTGACTCCATGTGCCTCATATTAAAAGTAAATAACCTCATCAGGTACCTCACAGACCATAACCCCATGTAGCTTATTATGTGTGGAACTTTATGATGGCTTACTGTCACAGTCTCTCCCATGACAGGGCCGCAGGTTGAGCATGCCTGACTTAGAGGATAGCTATATTACATCTGGTGGCATTGGAGGCAGGGCTTGGTAAGAGCTAGGGCTGCAGCTATCGATTATTTTAGTAATCTATTGATCAATCCAATGATTAATCGAGTGCTCTAATAAGAAAAAATAATAAAAAAGAATGTTTTCCTTTATAAAATGTCATCGGCTCCCCCCATGCCATCATATCAACCCCCCCCCCCCCCCAAGGTTGCCATCAGCTCCCCCCATACCATCAATCCTCTGTGCCATCTGTCCCTAATGCCATGAGTCCTCTGTGCCATCTGTCCCTAATGCCATGAGTCCTCTGTGCCATCTGTCCCTAATGCCATGAGTCCTCTGTGCCATCATTCCCTCCGATTCCAGTGTGTCCTCGGCTCCTCCAGTGCCATCATCTCCGCTCCTAGTCTCCAGCAGCCCTTTATTATTTAGCTCTTCTGTAGTGGCAGCATTCCACAACCCTCCGTCTTCTTCTCTCTTCATGACGTGATGCGGCGTCAGGTCATAGGGCACGCTACGCTGCGTCGGCCGACGGGTGACCACAGATCGGTGAGTAGTAGCAAGCGCTTCACTCCTGCTCCGTGGTCACATGACACAAACGAATCCTCGATTGCAAAAAATTTGCATCAAGGATTTTTTTGTGCCGAATTAGGGTCCATTTACACGTCCGTAGAATGTGTCTGCATCTATTCCGCAGTTCTACGGAACGGGTGCGGACGCATTCATTCTCGATGGGGATGGAAAGGATGCGGACAGCACACATTGGGTTGTCCGCATCCGCATTTTCCGTCCGCGGTTCTGTACTTTCAGTCCACGGCTCCCGAAAAATTTAGAACATGTCCTATTCTTGTCCGCAATAGCCGACAAAAATAGGCATTTCTAAAGGGGCGCCGGCCCGGTGTATTGCGGATCCGCAATACACAACGGACGTGTGAATGGACCCTTACTCGATTCAATTGAGTAATCGTTTCAGCCCTAGTAAGAGCTCATTTGCATCACTTTCTTCCCAGAAGAAGCATGTATTGTTGTAAGTCTCCTCATGACAATTAAGGTGCTCTCTCCCCAAGGAGAGATAGTACCCCCAAGTCTCAACTCGCCTTTGTAATGGCTAGATGAGACAACCCCTTTAATAGGAATGTAATAAGTATGTAATTTTAGATTAAAAATAAATAAATTTCATTTTATATCTTTAGCAGAAAATTCCCACAAGAATTCTGAAGGAAACTTCAAGTTATCACTGAATTATAAAGCAGAAGATGAAGACATCATGCAGTTCCCTTCAGGAGAAAACCTTAATGTACATCCAGGACTTCACAGTTCAGATCTATCATATAATCCTCCTGTTCATGAGGAATCTTCATCTGACCAACCACAGATTGCTACCACAAGTGCAGGTCAGAAAGGGGGTGAAAGGTTTCAAGAGATCACAAAAAGATCAAATCTTTCTACAGACAGAAAAAATCACACACGACAGAAGCCGCTTTCATGTCCAAAATGTGGGAAATATTTTACATATAAATCACATCTTATTATACACGAGAGAATCCACACAGGAGAGAAGCCGTATTCATGTTCAGAATGTGGGAAATGTTTTACACAGAAACAAAGTCTTGTTGCACATCAGAGAAGACGCAGAGTAGAGAAGCCGTATTCATGTTCAGAATGTAATCAACGTTTTATGCAAAAATCAGATCTTGTTAGTCATGAGAGAAATCACAGAAGAGTAAGGATACGAGCACAATTCCAGAATTTAAACTTCGATTTCGATTCAAATTAAAGACTGATGTCACTCGATATGAAAGATAATAACTCAAAGAAATACCCACATAGTAACCCTATATTGCCTGTTAAGTGAGGAGGTACTTAATGGGGTCACTTACGGTAAATGTGAGGCACATGGAAGCCCAAATTGATAAAACCATGTGCCTCACATTAATAGTAAAACCAACAAGTACCTCCTGAAATAATGGGCAACAAAGGCTTAATGTTTGGAGGTGCATGATGGATTTACTTACTATTAATGTGAGGCACATGGTTTTATTAATTTGACTCCATGTGCCTCATATTAAAAGTAAATAACCTCATCAGGTACCTCACAGACCATAACCCCATGTTGCTTATTATGTGTGGACGTTTATGATGGCTTACTGTCACAGTCCCTCCCATGACAGAGGTGAGAAAATCTGAGAGACTGGCGGCACGTGAGGATATCTGACAGTCTCTCTGTTTTTATCTTGCAGTGTTGTTGTTTAGTAATGACCACACCTCTTGTCAGGTGCAGCTTGTGGTCATTACTGAGGCTCTATTTAGTTCTGACTCACACTGCTTACCATGCGGTTGATACTTCCTGCTGGAGTTGGTTGAGCTGGTGTGTTATACTTTTGGATCTCCTGCTCTTCCATTCTTCTTTAAGCTAAGTGCATTTTGTTGTGCATTTTGTTGTTTGCTTGTGTGTCGTTATCTAGGCCTCAGGGAGACGCTGGTTCCTTCATCTGGAGAGGAACCAGTAGTCTAATTCCCTGCCACCACTCCTAGGGCCTTCCAGGGTCTCCAGGGCTAAGGTTCTGGTGTATGAGTATTTCCACCTTCAGGGTCTATTCATACTGGCAGGTGTCAGGGAGAGGTCTAGGGATTCCTAGGAGGTCACCATCTCTCTCCTTTAGCTTTGAAGCCTAGACTCCGGTTATGACAACCACCCGCCAATCCCGTCGTACTAGGCCACAGTTGTGTGAGCACAGTAGACGTTTAAGATTGGTTGGTGGGCCCAGAAATGATACAATCGCGATTGCATATACAATGGGAAAAATGAAATTATCAATTTTACACCGAAATCGATTTAATTTGCTGCCGCCACTCTTCGTATTGCATCGGAGCTGAAGAGACCCCGCCTAGCTATTCCTAAATGGAAGAACGGTTATTTGTAACCTAGCTAGTAAATTAACAATTTATAAAAATGAAACAATTTGGTAGTACGTCTCCGGAGGACAGAGCTCTTAGCATAGATCAGATGATCGAGTAACAAGGGCAAAACTGGAACGATGAAATCGTTAGTTTTTATTCTAAACTATACACAAAAATATATACATTAAAACCGACAGATAAATATACCGCCAGTGAACAGATTGGTTTGGATAGAAATAGAAGAGCTGGAAGGGAATAAAATGTCTGTAAGTTTTGAATTACCGCAGTAAAGTCCAGTAAAAGGCAAAGTCTTTGTAAGGTATAATCCAATATGGCGGTAGTGCCCGTGTCCAGCGGGCAGTCGGGATGTTGTTCGATGTCAGAAGAAGAAGAAGGACTCCGGGCTGAATGTGTCGCAGGGTTTTACCCACTCTGTAGTGGGAGGGTTTGTGACCCGCACAAGTCCGGCCTTGGGTACTGGAAGAGGGGCAGTTCCTGCCCCGACAGAGAAAATCTGGCTGAATCTTTGCCGTGCCAGTTTCTCCGCACCCGTGGGTCAAATTAGGACATAGAGGCCATATTGATGATCAGCACAATTTTACAGATCCTCTGATACCAAACAGGATAGAATTACCATTTGGATTCCCTGAGAGAGAGAATCTCTGATTGACTGGCCGATTCCCTGAAAGGTGTATTATTGGGGCCGGAATAATCCCTCAAGAGATGGTTTAGTGCATTGGGTCCGAACCCAGGAAATATGAGGAAATATGGATGCAGATATGAAAGCTATGTATTAGAGGAGGCTGCCCCGGACCTCTTCTTGTGTCTCAACCAGCTGTCTGATAAGGATCTGTCCTGCTCTCTCTGAAGCGCACCGGCAGGACTGAAGGTGTGAGAAACCTGCTGGTATGGGAGACACTATGGCTGCAGAAAGACCAGGTTTATGAGGGTCTGTCATCAAAGAACTAGATTGATGGCCACTCAACTTGGCATGGGGCAGGAAAGGTTTGTCACAAGGAGGTGATAATGGCACCTCTGCTCTGTGAATTACTCCTTTAGTGAAAAGAGGAGATTTTTAGTGAAGGCTCTGGTGTCTCTGTGATTGTGAAATATGGCGCATTTGCGATTTCCTAGTATCGCTGTGGATCGCAAAGCGTCACAACCGGTCTATTCTTTTCGTGTGTTATCTTTTGATATCTCCATTACCTGAGACAGTTACTTACTATGGAGGGATAGGAGGTACTAAAGTTAAAACACCACGTGCCTCACTTTAATAAGTTATCCCATACTCACATAATGGCAATATTAGGGTTGATGAGTCACATTAACCCCCCGTATTCCTCTGTGCTGCTGGCTGGCTGCAGTGTACATCATCAATAGCAAAGGGAACCCTCCTCTCGCATTTGTCAGCCTTTGTCCACCCTTCCTGACACTCTCCCTCCTTCTCTATGCAGCCGCCGGTGAGAACATAACGAACATGTTGTGCATGTGCCTAATCGGAACCTTTACTAAGCGATGCAGCTCAGTATGAAAAAACTGACATTATCAGTATCAAAGCAAACGATCAATACTTTGATACCCAGTGCAATAAACCTACAAATAATAGAGCCACAACATACCAGACAAAATAACTTTTTCTTATCTATATCATAAATAGTTAAAAATATCACAAATGTTTAAAACATGATGTGAAGTTAAAAACACCAGATGAAGGTATGCCATCCTGTTCAAGCATTCGCCATGGGTAATTTACCTTCTCATTCCTGTTTGTAATGTAGTGAGTTACGGATAGTTAGACACACACACAACCCCCCATTGTGCTGAGAAGGCCACATTCCTAAGTGATTATCTATGAGACATGCATGCTGCACACTGGAGGAGGGCTGCAAGGTGAAAACCTTGTGAACAAAAGTAATTAAAACTCCATTGAGAACAGCATCCAGGTAGGGTGTTGTAAGGTCTATCTCTTTTTGTATTACCATGGGGTGTCAGCCATGTGCGACAACATGGCGGCAGGAGTCCCCCATATTGTATTGTGAAGGCCATGTAATTATTATTCCTTCTGTATGTGATTTGTCTGTTTCACCTTATATTTATTCACACTTAGTAAATATTTTTATCACTTAGCCTGTTAAGCCTATTTATTCTCAAATCATCGAACTCACATTAAAACAATGAGGACATTTAGTAACCTGAAATACACCTGTATTAGGCGTATTTCAGGTACAGATTATGTGCAACTGTGAGTACAATATGGTCTAAATGTAAGCTGGCTTACATTTACTCTGGCTCTGGATGCGCCAGATGTAGAGACTATATGTGACTATATCTGGATGTGCCAGATGTAGAGACTATATCATAAATAGTATATCTTCGGCAGATCCACCGCCAGATATAGGGTTATTAAGACCGGCATCTAAAACGCCAGTCTTAATAAAAAGACCCCAATATGTTTATTGATGTATTCATGTCTTCTTTGCCATATTTTTCTATGTGCTGATATTACTGTCACCTGTTAATACCTAGTATTTATTAGTTTTGTGAGCATATGCTACCCAGTGATGTTTTTTTTTTTTCTTCTGCTACTCATCATGTTTTTAACCATTTGTGATGGTTTTAATGATGTAGAATATGGAATTGAACATTTATTTTATAAAAATGGAATTGAACATTTATTGTTTGTCATGAAGAAGGACCCAGATATTAGAGAGGTCTGAAACGCGTAACTGTCTTTCACATCTTGTATGAAGTTTTACCGCTGGAATAAAGTCACAGAAAAAGATTCACCCGAGCTGAGCTGGATTTTTCTTTTTGCTTGATTGTATGCTCCCGCATCCAGGTGCGGCATCCGTGCACAGAGGGTGTTCTATGCTGGTGAGAGCTGCCTTACTCTTTCTTTACTATTTATTTTATATGGTATATCTATTATGTGTAGGTTTTGTGTATTTTTTGGAGATAATTTACCTGTTACTTATGTTTTTTTGGGTACATTTGAATACACATTACTAATTCAGAAACAAATTTACATTTATGTATGTACAGCTTACTTTATGGCTTTTATATTATTGATACCCAGTGCAGCCCTACACATGAGAGAAGCCGTATTAATGTTCGAATGTGCAAAATGTTTTAAATCTGTAATTTACATTTCACAGAATACACTCAGGAGAGAAGCATTGATTTCTAACATTAATTTCCTATTTCTGCCCTTGTGAACTGTACATATAGAACGTATATTGAGTCATGTTAAACAACTAGTTAACGCCACCTATAACAACTAGCTCCTTCTTACCTGTAAATGTTATGACGTGAAAAGAAAAAGATTTGGCAGGAACTTGTGCTGTTGTTAGGATTAAGGGAAAACAGATTAACATTAGAAATCACCGCTTCCTGGTGTCCTAACCAGCAGCACAATCTGTTGAATTTGCAAGCAGAACCCTCATAGGGAGGGCCCTCTTGACAAATTAAATTTAGAATACCCCACCTAAAGGCAATCTTTTCCAAAAACCTCTATCCCAACCTATAATGGTTAATTAAGAAAGAAAAAGTGCTCCAGGATGCAGCTCTACAAATCTGATCTTGGGGAAGCTAGCTTCTGTCATCCCAAAATGTAAAAATTTCCAGGGTGGAATGTGCACGAACAAAATAAAGAGGCTCCATATTGTAAGAGGAATAAGCTAACCTAATAGCTTCTTTCATCCATATATCCATAACTGATTTAGAGACTTTAAAACCTCTATTCTTCCCTGTCACGTCGTTGGTATTACAGAGCACACAGGAACGGAGAATGGGACACGGATCCAGAGGACTTTATGGTATCACCACAGAACACAGCTGAGCAGCAACTCACATGGCTTACTCTGAAACAACAATAAAAAAGTCCAGGGGCACAACTTTTCCTCTTCATGCTCATCTACGGCCTGATCCAGCACTCTTCGCAGGGCACGCTCCAGAAAAAACGCATATGGGATGAGGTCGATGATGTTGCCTTGGGTTTGACTGACCAGGTTTGTCACCTCTGCAAAAGGACAGATGAGCCTACAGCCATTGTGCATGAGCGTGAAGTAACGCGGCCAAAAAATACCCAGCTCCGCAGAGGCGGTCCTCTGTTCTTACCAGTTTAATCTCTGTTTTGTCCCCTATCAGGGGCCGGTGTATGGAATAGATTTTAGGAACCGTGAGCTGGAAAAAGATTGTTGGTCGGTCCTCTTCCTTCCAATTTGGGGCACTGCGCGTGCACCCTGCACTGTACTGTGCCACCCTATATGAGCGGTGTGTTAAGTAGTACTATTCCTATCAGTTTAATCTCTGTTACGTCCCCTATCAGGGGACGTGTATCGAATAGATTTTAGGAACCTGGAGATGGAAAAAGATGATTGGTCGGTCCTCTTACTTCCAATTTGGGGCACTGCGCGTGCGCCGCGTAATATACTGTGCCACCAATACAAATAGTGTGAACTACTATTCTTACCATTTTAATCTTTGTTAAGTCCCCTATCAGGGACGTGTATTGAATTGAATCCTTGCATGGGGAGATAGAGAATAAAGCTTGCTCTGTCCGCTTCCTTCTAATTTTGGGCACTTGCAATGGAATTTGCCACCAATGCAACTAGTGTTAACTAAGTCCTATTGCTATAAGTTTAATCTCTGTTTTGTCCCTTATCAGGGCCATGCCGGTGTAGTGAATAGATTTTTGGAACCGGGAGATGGAAAAAGACCCATGCTCAGTCCGCTCGTTGAATTTTAGGTCACTGCGCGTGCGCCGTGCAATGTACTGTGCCACCCTATATGAGTGATGGGCAGTGGGCACAGTACAGTCTGTGGGCCGAAACTTACTGGCAGGCAACTGCAATTATATTAAAGGGTAAAAATGAAATGACTTTTTTTATCTGCAAGGTACTGTGCCACCCTATATGAGTGGTGGGCACACAGTACAGTCTGTGGGCCTGCGGCCTCTCACACACGGGCAGGCAACTGCAATATATATATAGAAAAATAAATAAAGGCAGACTGATGTACCAGCCATAAAAGGGCTTTTGGGGTGCTGTCAGGACGCTGTCCTTACAGCAGATGGTCCCTTTCACACAAGCGAGTTTTCTGCGCGGGTGTACGCGTGACGTGAACGCATAGCATCCACACAGAATCCTGACCCATTCATGAAGGTTTTTTTACGCATCACTTATGCGCTAGCGTGAAAATCGCAGCATGTTCTATCCGCAAGGCAATGCAGGTGCGTTGAGTTTTTCACTGATGGTTGCTAGGAGATGTTGTTTGTAAAACCTTTTAGTTTTTATCACGCGCGTGAAAAACACATCAAAACGCATTGCACCCGCGCGAAAAGACTAAACAACTGAACGCAAACGCAGGCAAAACTGAATGGCTTTGCCTGTGAAATATCACAGTTTTTCAACGCATCCGGACCTAAGGCCCCATTCACACATCCGCAATTTTTGTCCGTATCCATTCATTGTGAATGGGGCCGGACGTAATGTGGAGAGCACACTATGTGCTCTCCGCTTCCGCATTTGTGGAGCCGCAGCCCCGAACTTCCGGGTTTCGTCCCCGAAACATCCGGCCGCGGCTCCGCAAAAAGATAGAGCATGTCCTATTCTTGTCCGGAGCCTGCGGACATGAATAGGCATCTCTATGGGGAGTGCCGGCATGGTGTGTTGCGGATTCGCAACACACTACGGACGTGTGAATGGGGCCTAATCCGACACGCTCGTGTGAAAGAGGCTGATGAGTCTTTAAGGACTGGAGTGGACACAGAACACTGGCCTAGCTAACGCTTTCCTTATTAATTCAGCAGCAGCACTCTCCCTGCTCTAACTAACACTGCAGCTTCAGAATAATTCTGAGATGGATGCTGTCATTGCTTTTTGATAGGAGGTGGGAGGGTCTGGGAGGGAGGGTATGCTGCTGATTGGCTGGAATGTGTCTGCTGACTGTGAGGTACAGGGTTAAAGTTTGCTCAGTGATAAAGTATAGGGGGCGAATCGAACATCGCATATGTTCGTCCGCCTTGGCGAACGCGAACATGCGATGTTCGCCGGGAACTGTTCGCCAGGCGAATAGTTCGGGACATCTCTAGCTACAATTAAAACCATAATCCTAACTAACTAAGTACCTGAAGGGATGACTGAAGGAGGCCATCCCCTGTTGTTACACTGAAGCTAACGTACACAGGTGAGGGGAAAGAGCTTCTCCCACAAATCCAGGCCAATAAATCAGCCTTAACACGATGCCTAATACAGTGGTCTGACCCTTCTTCATTTTCATCTATATTATCGGTATCATGGAAACTGGAGGGAAGATGTAGGCCAGCCTGAACCGTCATGGTATGGACAGAATGTCCACCACCAAGGGATTGTCTTCCTGATAGAGTAAGTCTCATAGCCATCAGCTCTACTTCTGACATACCCCATATCTTGAGTGATCTGATGAAAGATATCTGGATTGAAAGACCACTCCTGTGAACTGAGTAACCCGACTCAAATGGTCTGCCACCATATTGAGAGATGAATTTGAACTGCAGACAGATAGGTCAGGTCCCTCTGCCACTTGAGAATTAACCCCACTTCCTCTAAAAGGAGTATAGATATGGTGCCTTCCTGCTTGTTGATGGAGCGTACACAGAGGAGTAAAATGCTGCAGAGACAGACAAATTGCCCTAAAATATCTTAAATGGGTTGTTAGGGTTCATACCCAGAATTTCACCCAGGCAGCCCCCATGACAAGAGCATTGGAGAATTTCATGCTACGATGCTCTCCTTTGCCCTGCGCTAAATTGCGCAGGGCAAATGCATTTTCAGGAGGTCCGGTGACATCACTGACATGATGGGCGGAAGCTTTAGTGCTGCCCTAGCCTGTAAAATGGCTAGAGCAGCACTAAAGCCCGCCCATCAGAGCCGGTGACGTCACCGAACACACTGCTGGGCAGAAGCCTCCGCCCGGCAGTGTGTTATGGTAAATAAATCCAGCGCAGGGCAGGGAGAGCATCGGAGCATGAACTACTCCGATGCTCTTGTCAGGGGACTGCCCGGGTGAACTTCTGGGTATGAACCCGGACAACTCCTTTAAGTTTGAGGGTAATTTCTGATCCTGATGACTCTAGGTGCCTCTCAGTGACACCTCATCTAGGTAAGCACGCCCAGGCTCCAGCAGCATGATTCTTAGCTTCAGCCTGGCCACGCTAGGAGAGATGCAGTGCCAAGCTGCTCCCCCAATGACACATCTGTGTCCTTAGCAACCAGTGTAATTCTCTGCTTTTTCCCACAATGTGAGTGTGGTGAGGGAGACGGGCAGTGGACTGAATGGAAGTCCATCTGCCCAGTTAACTGTTTCGTTTTGTATCTGACCTATTAGATGCCAGGCCACCGGACCAATCAGGTTCTGGTCCAGGGACTTGGCACTCTATTTAAATCCTTCCTTTTTCAAGCATCACTTCTGCGCTGCGTGAAAATCGTAGCATGTTCTATATTGTGCGCTTTTCACGCAACGCAGGCCCCATAGAAGTGAATGGGGCTGCGGAAAATCGCAAGCATCCGCAAGCAGGTGCGGATGCGTTGCGATTTTCCCGCATGGTTGCTTAGCAATGGGACCCGATCTGTATTATTTTCCCTTATAACAGGAAATAATAGCATTCTTAATGAAGAATGCATAGTAAAATGAAGTGGAAGGGTTAAAAATAATAAAGCTAACTTACCTTAGCCACTTGATTGCGTGCTGCGATCTGTCCTCTCTTTCCCAGCATCCGCTAACAGCTAAAGGACCTGTGATGACGTCACATCACATGGTCCAATCACATGGTCCATCTTACCATGGTGATGTGACGTCATCACAGGTCCTTTAGATCTTAGCTGATGCTGGGAAAGAGAGGACAGATCGCGACTACGCGATCAAGTGGCTAAGGTAAGTTAATTTTTATTATTTTTAACCCTTCCACTTCATTTTACTATGCATTCTTTATTAAGAATGCTATTATTTCCCTTATAACCATGTTATAAGGGAAAATAATTAATTCTCCAGAAGACTCAAACCGGACTTCAGTGATGAAGTCCGGCTTCGGGTTGGGTAATAAAACATTGCGATTTTTCTCACACGCTGCAAAACGCATTACAAACATTTGCACCCGCTCGGGAAAACGCACATATTCCTCAAGCACGCACCCGCTTATCCGGGCGTCAAACATGACGCCTGTGTGAAAGAGGCCTAAGAAGAGGATTAGGGAACCTCCGTCTTCTGATTCGTCAGAGGCAGGTTTTTCAGCTAGAGAGGAGGGAGAGCAATTAGACTTCGCTTCTAACAATGAAGAGAAATATGCAATACCATGGAGCTTGAGCAGGTGAAAAAAGCTAAATCTATTCAGGATACTATGCCTGGCGGTCTTGGTGAAGGGCATAAAAGAGTTTTTCCGATCCATGAGAATATTCATAACCTTATAACTACGGAATGGAATACACCTGAAAAGAGGTCTATATTTCCTAGAGGCCTTAAACGTATAGATACCCGTTTAATAAATCTGAAGTGGATAAATGGGACTCAGCACCTATGATAGATGCCTCAGTTGCTAAATTAATTAAGAACACCTCAATTCCCTTTGAGGACGAAGAACAACTGAAGGACCCCATGGATAAAAAAGCGCAAGGTTTGATTAAAAAAACCTGGGAGATGGCTCCCTCTATGTCTGGCATATAAGAGTGAATCTGGATCGCTCATCCTCAGCACTATGCTTTTGATATAACGACTGTCCTTCAGCATAATTACGTGGCATATCCGCCCAATTTGTAATACATTCTATGCTGTGCATGAGAGGCATTAGTATACAGTTTGATCAAAGAGCATAGGCCCACTTATGGTGCAGTTCTGCGTGTCTGCCATTGCCGTCTCAGTGCTGTGCTGGTGGGGTGGTGGGGCCCAGAGCTAAGGAGGCTTTGCTGCACAGTGGGGTTGCTGTGTGGCTTCTGGGTCCCGCTGTCTGCTGCCGATGCGTTGCTGGGGCGCCGGTGGTCGCCGCGCACTGCTGCGCCATAGAATTAGAGTAGGTCCCCACTTGTAGAGGCTTCCTTGTCATGGTAAGTGGGCCTATGCTCTTTGATCAAACTGTATACTAATGCCTCTTATGCACAGCATAGAATGTATTACAAATTGGGCTGAGATGCCATGTAATTATGCTGAAGGACAGTCGTTATATCAAAAGCATAGTAATGAGGATGTGTCGTAGGCTACCACCTCTTATCTAATCCAGTACTGAGCCATGCCCCCTGCACTGATCACATGACGGTGACGTCACCCCAGGTCCTTCGTGTTGTCCAAGGTTCGGGTTCATTGAAGAATCCCCTTATGGATTCCAAATGCCGTTATGGTCCGTGGTAGCGGAATCTATAACGGGATGCTACGATAACCCGAACCCGAACTTTGGAAAACGAACTTAAAACAGAAGTACGCTCAACTCCACTTGGGATGGTTCATGAATTGGAAGAAATCAGACCTGTCAATTTCCCAAAGGATAATGTTCTTGAGAATGATATTAGATTCAGAGGAACAAAAACATTTCTCATTTAGGACAAAATGGAGAACCTGGTACAGATGAGAGTTTCTATACAACAAGCTATAAAGGATACTAGGGCATATGACATTCTGCATCCCGGCTGTTCCATGGGCCCAACACCACTCCAGAACGCTTCAGGATCTCACCCTGAAAGTATAGAACAGGAATCCACTACACTTAGACCACATTTTCACTTTCTCCTTGATGGTAAAGAGATCCCTAGGTTGGTGGCAAATCAGGAGTCATCTTTCAGCAGGTATACAGTGGATCCTAGAACCTTCTTGTCTAATTATGACAGATGCAAGCTGCAAAGGTTGGGGGCTCATTTAGTAATCTACTCGGACAACACGACTACGGTGGTTTTTCTCAGAGATCAAGGAGGAAAGAGGGGTCGTCTTCTAAAAATTTTTACAAACAAGATCTTTCAGTGGGCAGAGGAAAATCTATTGTCTCTGACAGTAGTGTTCCTCAGAGGTCAGGCGAACGTATGATTTTCTGAATGAATGGAGTCTAACGACACAAACATTCAAATTAATAGTGAAAACCTGGGGTGTCCAACATAGTAAATGGCGTCCATGTCTGTTTTTCGCTAAAAAAAAAAAAAAACTCACCCGCAGAGAAAAATTATGATGTAGGTAAAAGAGTTGCTGGCTATTAAGTTGGCTTTTGAGGAATGGCGTCATTGGTTGGAAGGTGTGATTCATCCCATCACGGTGTTCACTGATCATAAAAACCTGGCCTACCTGGAGTCGGCTAAACAACTGAACCCGACACAGGCCAGATGGTCCTTGTTTTTCACCAGATTTAATTTCACTGTCATCTATCGTTCTGGGGTTGAGAACGTCAAAGCAGATGCCTTGTCACGTAGTTTTCCTGGAGGTGGTGATTTTAAAAATCTGAGTCCCATACTGTCTGAAGGGGTGGTGATATCCGCTCTTACCCTGACCTAGAGGTGAAGGTGTTGGAGGCCCAGGAGACGCACCAGATTCTTGTCCCTCTAGGAAACTATTTGTGCCACCAGAATTGCGTCACAAGGAGTTTGAGGAACATCACTGTACGGTTCTTACGGGACACCCTGGAAGTAGATCCACTGCCGATCTCATCCCTCTTAGATTCTGGTGGCTGGGGTTGTGTAACTGTGTGTCAGCCTGTAATACCTGTGCACGCACTAAGGTGACACATTCTCGGCCTTCCGGATCTCTACTCCGTTGCCTATCCTGTCCAGACTCATTTATCCATGGATTTTATCACGGATCTACCTAATTCTTCAGGAAAGACAGTTATTCTGGTGGTAGTTGATCGCCTTAGTAAAATGGTGCACTTTATAGCGTTGCCAGGCCTACCTAATGATAAAACACTTCCACAAGCGTTTGTTGACAACATTGTGAAACTTTGTGACATTCTCTCTGACGTGGTCTCGGATCGGGGACTCAGTTTGTTTCCCAATTCTGGAAGTCGTTCTGTACTCGGCTGGGGTACAACTGTCCTTTTTTCGGCTTTTCATCCTCAGTCGAACGGACAGATGGAGCGCACTAATCAGTGTCTGGAGACTTACTTGAGATGTTTTGTCTTTGAGAACCAGGAGGAGTTGTCTTCATTTTTGTCTTTGGCAGAAATTGCCATAAACAATCGTAGAGTCCACTGGTGAGTCGCCATTTTTTGGGGCATATGGGTTTTACCCGAAGTTTGGCACATTTTCTGGTTCTGATACTTCTGGTATCCCTGAGGAAGAACATTTTTGTCATCTATGTGGTGGAAAATTCAAAATAACTTGAGGAATATGGGCAACAAGTATAAACATGTGGCTGACAGGAAACGTATGAATAGTCCGGACCTAAGAGTCGGTGATTCTGTGTGGCTGTCCACAAGAAACATTAAGTTGAAGGTACCTTCTTGGAAGTTAGGTCCATATAACATCACTGCCATTATTAATCCTGTAGCTTCCTCAGGCCCTGAAAATTCATAATGTGTTTCATAAATCTTTGTTGAAGAGATATGTTGAATCTTTGGAGCCGTCTTCCTTGCCACCCGCTCCTGTCATGGTGGATGGTAGTTTGGAATTTCAGATCGCCAAGAAAATTGACTCTCGAGGTCTCGTAGATCTTTCCAGGGCAGCCCACTTATACTCTGTAACATTTATGCTTCGAATTCTGCCTAAATTTCCTTCCTGAATAAGGTATTCTTGAAATTCTCCTGTTACCCCCAGCAGCAGTAATCATAGGAGGAGATTTTAATGTTTCTTTCTCTGAACACTTGGATAGAATGCCCTTTCTGGGGATACACCTTCACATTCACAGCGTAGACCATGGGCGTAGCTATAAGGAGTGCAGAGGTAGCAGTCACTACCGGGCACGGCTCATGAGCCCTTAGCTACGCCACTAGACTCTCACGCCTTTTTAGGTGTCTGGTCCGGAAGTTTGCACTATATGACCTGTGGCGGATAAACTACCCTACATCTAAATCTTAGACTTTTTATTCTCACCCACACAGTACACATACACGTGTTGATTACTTCTTTGGTAACATTCCTACTCTCTGAATGCTCAGCGAGGCAGAGGTGGGAAGTATCATGTGGTCAGACCATGCGCCGATCTCCATTTCCATTAAAGCATCTAGAAACTACACTAAGGTATGCCATTGGAGATTAAACAACACTTTCCTGGCCAGACCTCTACTTAGACAAGAACCTCAAGACACTCTCTCCGAATACATTTCTCTCATCCACTCTTCTGTCTAATCTATTTATACACTGTGGGAGGCGCATAAAGCTGTTTTTAGAGATAACTGTATTGCTTTGGGGTCCAGATTGAAAAAGACTGTAACTTGCAATATGCTACCATTGCTGCTCAGTTGAAAGATTTAGAACTACAGTTGAAGACGTGCCGCTCACGTAATTTATTACGTCATTTTGTGACCTACTGTAGACTGCGTGAATTGCCTTTTGCGAATACAGAAAAACTACTATTATACTCACGGCAATGCTTCTACGCCTGGGGTAATAAATCCTATACCGTCTGAGCGCGTTAGCTATGCGACTCCAATGTCTCAGGATCGCCAACAGTTTTGAGACAGGCTGATGGTAATATGGTATATACAAAACTGGAGATGATCACAGCACTCAATCTATTACTGACTGGTGATGGGTGCATCGTCAGGTGTGTTCCTAGCTCCACCTCTTGGAACTATGATAAGTATATCAGGCAATTCAGACGGCACTCCAAAAATGTTTTTGCTTAATGGATTTTTATTTGTTTAACCAGACATGGTGGTACATGAAGCAATGTTTCGGGCAAACAGAATGCCCTTTGTCAGGCTAATTAGTACACACAGGAGGTGCGAGTGACCGGCAAGAGAGGTGTTTGTATGCCTATCAATAGGAGAAGATTAGACCCATCCTCGGCAGGAACAGCTACGTGGTGGGATATCTTGGCGCTAGCCATATCTATTTTCTGTGTAACCGAAATTATATACCGTGGCATGCAAAAGTTTATGCAACCCTGCTCAACATTACTGTTACTATGAACAGTTAAGGATGTTGAAGATAAAAATATTATTTTCACCTTTTATATTTTCAAAATAACAAAAAGGAAAAGGACCTGAAACAAAACTTTGGGCACCCTGCATGGTTAGTACCTAGTAGCAGCCCTTTTGACAAGTATCAGCTTGTAAATGATTATTGCAGCCAGCAAAGAGTTATTCAATTCTTGTTTGAGGGAGTTTCATTCATTCTTCCTTGCATGCTTCTTGCATGCACTGTTCTTTGGAGGTTTATCCACAGATTTTCAATGATGTTCAGATGAAGGAACTGTGAAGGCCATGGTAAAACCTTCACCCTGCACCTTTTGGGGTAATCTATTGTGCATTCTGAGGAGTGTTTAGGATCATTAGCCATTTATCCATTTGTTTGCTAAAATAATCTTATATGAGCTTCCCTGATATTGGGTTAATGAAATATTTATACCTAAGAATACTGATTACGTGTTGATCAGTTCCTTTTGTGCTTTACCCATACAGTGACCCCTCAAGATACAATAGCCTCAGGATACAATATTAACAACATACAGTGGTCTTTTTCTGCCCGTCGTAAGTTGAAACTAAACTCAACATACAATGCCTCAGACTCAGATCCAACCAATCAAGGCCATTCATTTCAATGGAGTCGCAAAAGATGCGGACAGCACTCCGTGTGCTGTCCGCATCCGTTGCTCCGTTGCGTGGCCCCGCAAAAAAAATAGAGCATGTCCTATTCTTGTCCGTTTTGTGGACAATAGGCATTTCTACAATGGGTCGCGTTCCGTTCGGCAAATTACGGAACGCAGAGCAGCTTCCGTGTTTTTGCGGATCCACGGTTTGCGGAACTGCAAAACACATACGGTCGTGTGCATGAGGCCTTAGGGTGAGTAGAAGAGGAGATCAAAATATCCCATGTACTAGCCCCCTAAACGGTTTAATAGTTATTTAAAAAAGTGAAACAAATGTAAATATTTAAAGTTTAAATCACCCCCTTTCCTAATTTTACATATAAAAATATATTAACAATAAAAAAATAAACATACTAGGTATCGCCGTGTCAAAAAAAGTCTGAACTATTAAAATATTTTTAAAAGACTCCTGTCCTGTGAATGCCGTAATGAAAAAAATGGAAAACGTAGTCATTTTTAGTCAGCTTTTCTCTACAAAAAATTGAATAAGAGCGATCCAAGAGTCATTATGTACCACAAAAATGGTAACAATAGAAACTACAATTCATTATGCAAAAAAATAAGCCTTCATACAGCTCTGTAAACCAAGATGGAAAAAAGTTATGGCTGTCAGAAAGGGTTAATTACTCATCCCGGTTTTGGAATTTCCAATAGCCTCCACAGCGGCACTCACAGAAGGACGGTGTCCCCGCCTCCCCAGGACAGGAAACAATGTAGAAGCTCAAGCTTAAAAGGTCCCCTCCTTTTACCTGCTTCAGATAATGACCTAGGACTCGTTCGTAATGCAAAGTAAGTATATTGAAAAAGACAAATTATATCCATTATGACAATGGTCATGGAACATAAAGGGTTGGGAAACTTCTTTTACGACCAAAGGATAAATCATGGTTATGAAGAAACCCATTGGCCGCTCAGTCTCCTTCCCTTAATGCGCCAGAGTGTCGCTGTGCCGGGATCCACGGCTCGAAAGCTCTTGACTGTGTTAGGCGTTTTGCCATGCCCCCAACCGGATGTCCCTCAACGCTGGCCAGAGGGGAAGGAGGTCCGTCGCTGAAGCCCCGAGGGCACTGGCTCCTTACAGCGCCGGGCCCGCACTACCTCCTGTCCTGGCAAAGTCCTCTGCTCACCAGCGTGCACGCCGCTCGTCCCCGTGCAAGCCCGAGGAAGGCTGCTTGGGCGATGGGGCAGGCGTCGTCATCTACTGGCCACGCCACCCTGGGTACGCCTGATCTCGTCCGATCTCAGAAGCTAAGCGGGGTTGGACTCGGCCAGTACTTGGATGGGAGACCTCCAGGGAAGAGCGGGTGCTGTAGACCGTCTGCGCTTCCTCGTTTATGTTTTTGTAATCTCCCGCTCAGATCGGCCAGCATGGATCGACCCTGCTACGGACAGCGACTTGACGCTTCCCAGAGGAGAAAAGCGTAAGAGGCCTGTGGACTGGTTTGGCTGCTAATGGCTTCTCCACGAGCCTCCCATGCGGGCCTCCCATCTAGCTCTGGGTCCAGGCTGGAAGGCCTCATCATAACCCCCGTTAGACTGGCATTTGGAAACTAAAGAGTTAAAGGCAGCTGGGCTAGGCTTTGGGGTGGGTGCCGGTTTAAGGCCGGCCAGCAGAAGCAATGCCCACCCCTCTGCTAAGGGGAACTGTGTGTAAGAGAGCCATTATGTAGGTAAGCACATGCAGGCCAGGAGGTGGACAGGGTGGGGGAGTTCCGGCCAAGGCCTTGTAAAGAGGCAGGCAGACGGGAGACTGCGACGGGTGAGGTGGCTGGCGTGGGACTAGAGGTGGCTAGCTGGGCTGGGGCGCCTTAGGCGCTCCAGCGCTGCAGGCAGGCAGGCAGGAAGGCTTTAGGGAGGGAAAAAAAGGAAAAGAAAGGAAAGAAGCAAAAGGCCTAGTGTTAAGTCCTGGAAACGCCAGCCAGACTGCAAAGCAGAAGAGCAGCAAGTGCGAGGCTCGCTTCTGCCTACGGCCACACCACCCTGAACACGCCCGATTTGCCCACGTAGCTGCTCTTCAGATCTTTTCCACTGACGCGGAGTTGTTTTCCACCCATGAAGCTGATACAACTCGAGTAGAGTGAGCTTTTAGACCTGCAGGGAGGATTAAGTTCTTCTGAGAATAGCAGAATTCAGTGGTACCTTTTTATCCATCTTGTAATAGTACTTTTACATGCTGCTGACCCTTTATGATGACCTTGGTATTGTAGAAGAAGGTGATCAGACTTCCTGAATTTCTCAGAGGTAAGGCGGCTACTTTCACACTCACGTTTTGGGCGGATCCGTTCAGATAATACAACCGTCTGCATCGGTATAGAATAGATACGCTTGTGTTATCTTTAACATAGCTAAGACGGATCCGTCTTGAACACCATTGAAAGTCAATGGATGACGGATTAATTTTCTATTGCGCCAGATTGTGTCAGTGAAAATGGATCCATCCCCATTGATTTACATTGTGTGTCAGGACGGATCTGTTTGGCTCTGTTTCATCAGACGCAAGCAGCGTTTTGGTGTCCATCTCCAAAGTGGAATGGTGACAGAACTGATGCAAACTAATGCATTTTGAGCGGATCCTTTTCCATTCAGAATGCATTTGAATGCAAACTGTTCCGTGCATGTGAGAGCCCTGAACGGATCTCCCAAACGGAAAGACAAAACGTGAGTGAAAGTAGACTCAGTCAAAAATGCATTATCTCACGTTCAGATTGTAGAACTTTTTATCAGTTTCTGAGGAAGGATTAGAACAAATAGATGGTAAAGATACCTTCTGCTGAACTAGAAACGACTTTTGGAAGAAACAAGGGAGTGAGTCGTAGAATAATTCACCCAGGATCCTGAGATAAGGAGGTTTACAAGAAAATGCCTGGTTTTCTCCCACTCTCCTAGCTGATGTGATAGCCAAAAGGAAGGTGGTCTTGAAAGTTAGGAGTTTCAGTGAAATATCCTCTAAGGGTTGAAATGGGGAATCCGTGAGGACCTCAAGTTCCAAATTTAAGTCCCAAGGAGGAACAGTAGAACGAAAGAAGGGAAAACGCTTTATAGCACCTTTTAAAAATGTTATCCCATGACTAATGTAAAAATGAAAATCAGACATGATATAGTACATGACAATCTCTTTTCTAACAAAGCTAGAACCAGCCCCGTACCTCACATGGATCCAGAGATCTCCCCATTCATTGCTCTGCTAGATTTATATCAAGCTGACAGTCAAGGGGAGTGTCTTCTCTGCTGAAGCTAAGGGGGCGTGTCCATGCTCTCCCTATCACAACTCAGGAACCGTGTCCATGATCTCCCTATCACAGCTTAGGAGCCATGTCCATGCTCTCCCTATCACAACTCAGGAACCGTGTCCATGATCTCCCTATCACAACTCAGGAGCCGTGTCTATGATCTCCCTATCACAACTCAGGAGCCGTGTCTATGATCTCCCTATCACAGCTCAGGAGCCATGTCCATGCTCCCCTATCACAACTCAGGAGCCGTGTCCATGATCTCCCTATCACAGCTCAGGAGCCATGTCCATGCTCCCCCTATCACAACTCAGGAGCCGTGTCCATGATCTCCCTATCACAGCTCAGGAGGCGTGTCTATGCTCCCCTATCACAGCTCAGGAGGCAGTTGAAGGATGAAACTGAGCATGTGCGGCCTTCTCAGTGAGCAGGACAAAGAAATAAGAAAAACTAACTGCAGGCAGCGCTATACAGATACATTTTATTGAATAACTCAGTGGCTATGCTTAATCTTTTATTACATGCACTTGCAAAAGTATTCAGATCCAGGTGGTGGTTTGGAAAGTGTAGAGTATTTTTGGTGGGACATACCCTTTAAGCCTGATACTTGAACCTTAAAGGGTACCTGGTCTGAGCCTTTTATCAAGCCCTGATTAAAGGAATTCAGATTTCTGATACCACTTATTACCTGCAAAGATAAAAAGGCCTTCCATGTCCTCAGATAGATTCTGGAGGTAGTGTCTTTTTCTTCAAGAGTAGAGTGGAGATCACAGACTCAGACAGGCCTTTTTCTGAGTTCAGTCTCCATGCTGTTAGGTGTAGTTGGGAGACTCTTGGATGAGTCACTGGGCCGTGATGTAGCAGACCCAGATATGAGGGGAGAAGCCAGAATTTCCCGGCCTCGAGGTCGAACAGTAGAGGTAACCCGGATCTTTTCCGAGTTGTGAAGAGATCCACTATTTGGGGAACTCCATTTTCTTGTTATCTCTTTGAATATGTTGGGATCTAGAGACCATTCCCCTCTTTCATGGTTTCTCTGCTAAGAAAATCTGCAACCATGTTTCTGCTGACTTTTAGATCATCAGCGGTTAAGGAGGCCAAGTTTCTTTCTACCCAGTGAAACATTTTGCATGATAATTTTCCTAGAGCTTTGTTTCTCCTTACCGGTTTAAATGGCAACTGTGTTAGAATTGTCGGACAAAATTTTCTACACGCTGGGACGCTGTGCTGGTCTGGAGGCAGAGAACTGCCATCAACTCCTTGATTCCAGATTCCTTGTAGCAGCTGATCTTTCGTATCCCCCTCCATTCTCGACTGCCGGCGCCGGTGGTAATTAAAGCTTGATTGGCTTAACACCAAAAGACTCCCTTCTAAAGATTTTTTCTTATTTTCCACCAATATAGAGACTGTTTCACTCTCACTGGGATTTTTACCTTTTGTCCAGAGAGGTCTGTTTTCTGTCCCAAGATGCCAAGAGGAAAGACTGGAGCGTTCTTGTGTGGCTTTATGCCCGCCTGACCGCCCGGCAAAGAGGATGTTAGATGACTCAGCATAGTCATTATGTTCCTGTTGGATGTCATCCTGGATCTGCAAAACAGTGAGACTTTTTGGGCCAGGGCCACTTGTTTTTCCTGAGGGAGGAAGACCATGTGCTTATTGGAACTCCCTCAAAAATCTTTTTTGGCTGCAGATGAGGTACGATTTTTCTTTTATCAGCCAACCTAAAAGGTTTTTGTACAATCTCCAGATGGAAACAGAGAGTATAGAGAGACGAGGCTGCTACTAGAAAGTCGTCTAGGTAGGGAATATAAGAATACCCTGCAAGTGTAGATAGCTTGTTACCTCTGCCATAATCTTTAAGAATATCCTTGGGGCTGAGGATAACCTGAACGGGAGGGCTTGAAACTGGAAGTGACGTGTCTGGCCTCTCAGATAATTTGCAATTCTGAGAAATTTCTGAAGGTCTCTGTCGATGGGAACATGGTAATATGCATCAGAGAGATCCACAGTTACTATATAGCAGTCGTGGGTCAGGAGATTTACAGCAGACTTAACGGTCTCCATTTAGAATTTTTGTAGCTTATGAATTTGTTTAAGAGTTTTAGATTTATTATTTATCTGTAAGACTAGTAAGAGTAAGCATTTCAGATCTAAGGTTAGTTGCTTTTATTTTTGGGGAGTGATTTGTTGCACATAAAGTGTTATGCCGGTACTGAAGTGAACTGTAGTTTGTAGCCTTCTTTTATCATGCTTCGAATCCAACGGGAAGTAGAGATATTTTCCCAGGCCGAGGCGAACATTTTTGGTTGCCTCCTACCTGAGCTCTTGCATCATTGTGAGGGCTTTGAGGATCTTTCTGAATTGAGAAGGAAACCTCTTCCTTTCCCTAGTAGACTGCCATCATGTAGTACCTTCTTTCCAATTCTGGTCTGGATTTTCTTGGATTCCGAAAGGAACATCTCTGCTGATAAAACCTGTAATCTAAGGGAAAACAATTTTTCTTATATGATGCTTTGTCTAGAATATCATCTAGTACAGGGCCAAACAATCTATCTCCATCACAAGGGATGGAACATAATCCTTTTTTAACTAGCATCTCCAGACCGCGATCTAAGCCATATTACTCTCCGAGTGGCATTAGAAAGCGCAGAGGCTCTAGCAGAAAGCTTTACTTAATCTGCTGAGGTGTCTGAAAGTTGGAAGCCTGCTTTAATATGGGTAAAGAAGCAAGAATGTCTTCTCTGGGAGTCCCTGGTGCCTGATGTTCCTCCAACTGGGATAGCCAAACTGAAGTGTAGGTGGCCGCTATACTATCTCTTAACATTGCCGTGTTTGTCTTCCAGGATCGCTTAAGATGACCCTCACATTTTTTATTCATTGGGTCTTTTAACAGACCCATATCCTCAAATAGCAGTAAGGTTTTTGGATATGCGAGCAACAGAGGCATCTCTCCTTGGAGTTTTGTCCCATAAAGCAGAATCTGAGTCTGAAAATAGACATTTCCTTTTAAACACATTTGGAATCGGGTTTCTTTTTCTGGAACCTTCCATTCCTTGGCAATTAACATTTTAATGTTATTATGGACTGGGAAACCCTTTTCTTCTTTTCCTCAAGTACTTGGAACATTTGATCCTGAATAGATTGAGACTCTTTAACGTCCACAATTTTCATGGTTGTTCTAATGGTTTTTAACAATCTTTCTGTATCTTCTGTAAGACAGAGGTTTCCCAGAACCATCTTCTGAGGATTCAGAATTAATATCTGAAAACATTTTCCCTCTTCATCTGGGTCTGGTTCACTCAAGTAGTCTGAGGCTTGTGATTTGTGGGAGGTAGACGGCTGAGGAGAGGATGGCGGTAAACTCAAATCCACTATGGCCTTTACCTCGTCTTCTGTAATGAGAGTTTTAATGGATTCTAGGAACGAAGGAGACTCCTCAGTCACTACTTTTTCTGTGCATCTAGGACATAGAGGCTTTTTGGATTTTGAAGGTAGTGTTTTCTTGCAAATTGCACCTTTTTTTACAACCAGTTTCTTCCCCGGATAATTTAATGATAATAAAACTAATCAGTGCCAGAAGGGACAAAAAAAGGAGTCCCAGCACCACACCAGTGGGGAAGGAACAAAGGTATTTTTTTGAACAATTTAACAAATCCACGGCTGGTGCGGGGCTGTTGCATCTTTCCATTAGGACTATGGACCGGTGTGTGCTGTGCCTGCACTACTTGTTTTACTATTTAATCCTGGGAGCGTGCACCGTGGTGGAAACACACGTCTGAATACACAGGATGGACACCCCCACAGGTCTGGGTAAGAACCATGAGACTTCAATCAAACCTATATGTACACTGATGAGGACATACACCGCCTTATTAATGCTGGTGAGGGAGATACATCCTTTCTAAGTGCACCATCTATTGATATGCTCAAGCGTAAATATGAGCAGGAGGCTTAGAGACTTAGCACTATGGAGTTACACCTCATTACTTTAAGGGAATATTTTAAAAGTCAACGGATCCCTAGGGGATTAAGATTTCATCTGCGCCCTAACCTGTTCCCAACAACGCTGAGTTTGGTAAAGCATTTGAGGCAGTGAATAACAAGCATTCGTATGAGCTCATGCTACTGAACATTGGTTACCTACAAAAAGAGGTGGACACTATAAAGATATCCCTAAGTGCGTTAGAGAATCTTCTGAGGACTGAGGACTTTACTAGTCAAAAAGAGAAAGTGACGCAACATGTACAGAGACATACCGCAAATGTTGGGTTAAAAAAGAATGTTGAAAATGGTGAACTGTCATGTAAATTATGTGGATTAAGGAATAAGAGTAATTTCTCCCCCCCATAATAACCATTGTTAAAAGGAACATTTCTGAACTACAGGGTACCAAGCTGACATATCAGAGGTCTAATGTATCTGTTGCAGAGAGACAGGCCATTAAGGAGCTGGAGTGTAACAAACAACTTACAATTAAGCCAGCAGACAAGGGGGGAGCCGCCATCGTCATGGACATGTGCAAGTACATTGATGAAATCATGAGACAGTTATGTGATGTGGATGTCTATGAGGTTTTGGGCAGTGATCCCAAATGGGACATTATGCGTATCATTGGGGTGATTCTGGATAAGGGTAGGGATACAGGAATCATCGATGATGACCTTAATGAGTACCTTAGAATTAGCCAACCGGTCACCCTAGTGATATACATACTCCTAAAAACCACAAGAGCTTGGTCTATCCCCCTGGCCGACCGATAGTGTCTACAATTCACATTGACCGCATCTATGGAAGAGTTACAAATCCTAGATATATGAGTGTATATTGAAAGTGGTGAGATCAGGACTGATCTCTTTTAAAAGTGACTGACAAAAACTCTTTATTGGTATATGACAGTAATCACTCCGACGCATGGTAGAGTCTCTACCATGGAGCCAATTGTTGGCACATCCTCCATCGAGGAATACCTAACCTAGATGAGTTTGCATCACCACCGATGATGGCATACAGACGGAGTGTCTGTTTACGTGACAAATTGGTCAAATCTGATGTGGGTGGAGCCAGAACAGATAAACAGATCTTATTGGCCCCGAGAAAAACAGGTCATTTTCCATGTCTAGCATGCTGCAATTGCAGTGGGATTATGAAGGGGATTTCTTCACCCATCCATACAGTGGAAAACCTTTAAGATCAAGGAATACTATACCTGTAGATCCAGGGATGTAATCTATATGATTCAGTGCCCCTGTAGCTACATTTATGTGGGTGAAACCACCATGGAGCTCAGGGAGCGCATTAACAAACACAAGGGTACAATCAGGAAGGCCATGAGATAAACCGGTAGCGAAACACGTCATTGACTGCGGACACTCCATTAATCAGCTCCGTTTTGTGCTATAGACTCTGTAGGGCCTTTAAGGAGGGGTGGTGATAAAAATAAACTACTTAGGAGCAAAGAATTAAAATTACCAGTCTGGGATACGTCCCACATCTTCGAGAGATATCTCCATGCATATTTATGCTATATCTGTCTACATAATTGCAGGATATATTATAGTATGTCCTGCGCTGTATGTAATCTTTGTAATGATAGAACGACTGCCTGAATCACGCTGTATACTATATCTGGATAATATTCGCTAAGTTTTGGTTTAGATATAAATCACCTATATAACAACAATGTATTTTTGTAGTGGCCTGGAATTATTTTGATCCATTCGCTGCTCCGATGTACTGGCGCTGTAGGATCTCCCAGGCAACGCGATGCTTAGCTCTGGAACTGCACGAACGGACGGGGCGTAGTCTCCGTGACGCTGCGTTCAGCTGCTGCTGACGTCGGCTATCGCGGGATCTCGCTCCTGGTGAACGTGCGGGACTTTGAGCAGAGCCGTCGATGCGAGACATGCGCAGTATGGAATGGAGGACGCGGACCACAATGAGAAACATGCTACAGACAAGGTGAAGGATATACACAGGTGATGGCTAAACAATGTGGAGATTGATATAAGGATAGGTAGTGAGAGATATGGGCGTGTTTAGGGTGAATCCTGATTGGCATTGACAATTGTGGGTGGACCGGGTGTTACAAAACTGTTATTTACCCTGTTAGTCTGATTGGTAAAGAGGAGAAATGTGGCGGAACCAGCTCCGCCACTTGTGCCTGTAGAGGACTGCTCGCCCGCCTCCTGCCTCTGGATTACGGCCCTTTAAGAACCATCTGGGGACATACTGTGGAGTTACTGGATGGCCACCATTTCATGGATGAAGCACATGGTGAGAACAATGGATGGCGGCCATTTTAACTCACAGACACTGTTTGGACTTTTTCTACACGGTGCCATCTCGCCGGTATTTGGTGCACAAAGACATCGGGCAGTAGTTTTAAACTATACAGCAGGGGACACATGATACAGTCATTATTTTTTATATAACCTGTATATGTTCTGTGGAATCTGCATTAACCTGTATCGTCCAAACTACTGAACGGATCTGGGTGAATTTTGGATATGTGGCTCACCCAGATCCCCCGGTTCCGAGGATATACTTGTTATGGGGTTATTGCATGTTTTGGGGTTCCTGTGATATGTTTTATAAAACTGTATTTCTCTCCCTGTGATAATTATATTAGCCATTGTGTTCAGTAATCAGATCACAGGCAGAGAGGAGGATTTTGTGTGGGAGTGTCGGTGTGTATTGTACGGATTGATTGGTTGTATTTCAAACCCCTGTGGGCCGTACTATGTTTGTGGATTGTAAATAAAAGAGGCTGTATGCCTCAGGACAGCAGTCCTAGCTTGACCTTCAAATCGCAGCGTCGACTCGTTTTGTTGTGGGCGGAAGATTATCCTAGCTGTAAAATAGCTAGTGGGATTGTTCTACATTTACAGGATCCTTCTGGATATCGAGACGAAGCGGCTCCTCTCTCTCTCCCTAAACAGAGATCCAGACTATCCAAGCGGTCCAGCTTCCAGCTAGCCTGGGAGTAACCGTAACACCGGGTTTTAGTATTTATATGCACAGATGTTATATTGTTTTATGCTTGACAAAGGCTGTTGCACAGCCGAAACGTTGCTAATTTCGGTATGCTGTAAAGTCCTCAATAAAGATGAAGTTATGGGAGATGCTGCCACCGCTATTTTGATTTCTACAAAAATGACTAGAGGTCACCCACAGACTGAAACGCACAATTAAGTATTGTATTTCTGTGTCACTGGTGCAAAGGTCTTGTATTGCACCTACAGGTCACCAGAACAGTTTAAAAAATTAAAAGCCTAACACTCTTCCTCCATGCAGCAGCATCCTGTTCATACACTAGCTAGAGAAGAATGGCGGCGCACCATGTGATTCGGCATTGATACATGCAGGGTCACATGGTTCACAGGCCAATCACAGCCATGGCATGACTATGATGGCTTCCAAGTGGCCACAGCTTAAACGCTTATGAATAATGGACATGGACTTTGACGAAAAGTCCATGTTCGGGTTTGGTACCTGGATACTATAATGTCCAGGTTCGCTCATCACTAATCATTACACATGTAGACACTGACTCACATAAAGACATAGACACACATACACACAGTTTATACACTCACATGTAAACAGCATTACAGACATGGGTATCTTTTGATCTAAAAAGTCACAGAAAAACAATACTTGGAATTATGATATTAAGCAAGTAGGAAGGCAAACTAAAAATAAATATCTCTTGTGGTCGGATCGGATATCAGAAAGGTGTACCTAACCTATCTAACCCTATCTACAACAAGCAGTAGAATTATGCCATAACTGCTGCGGTAGGGCAGCCTAAAGGGGCCACCCAAATATGAAGTGACTGTAAGATGGTGTGGGTGGGTGGGTGAAATCAGCTGAATCGGCGTCAGCCTGGGCCCACAGGTGCCTATAAATAGCCTTGTAATCAGCCTCCTCCCACAAATACAGCAATATATTTGCTTAATACTTGTGGTCGGATCGGCTATCAGAAAGGTGTACCTAACCTATCTAACCCTATCTACAACAAGTAGTAGAATTATGCCATAACTGCTGCGGTAGGGCAGCCTAAAGGGGCCAAAAAGGGCAGACCTTAGGTTAGAGCAAAATATATACATGCCATTACGACACCCACTTTGGACGCAAAAGACACTTCACGATGAAGGTGCGGAATATACCGTACATATCACAGAGACTTCTATGTACCTTACCTCTTTGTCACATGTGCCGACACGTCGTTCTTGGAGGTAGCTAATGTTGATGCATTTGAAAGATTGGTCGGTAATCAGAAACGATTTACTCCTATGTTGACCAACATATAAACATATTACGAGAAGGTCTTAATCCTGAGAGTTGCAGACTGAAACAACTATGGTGAATCTGATGGAAGGGCATAAATGAACTCCAACCATTCGCCAAGGGCCGTGCTAGGACACCAACTGTTATTGGTAGCAAAATACTTCACCTATACTTATTCCCCAGGCCACAGCTTTTATTATATTTTTCTTTATAAAGGACCCAAAAAGTTAGAAGATGGTGTATGCCGTCTAACTCTAGTAGTAGATTAAGTGAAATGTATAAACTCACCAGGCCTGGGGAACCATAAACACGAATACATGGCTGTTCCAATTAGCGAGCTAATGTTGCCTGTAATGAGGACAAAAACATACCCACCATACCTGCAGTTGTGACAGGAAATAAGCTTAAAGTTGTAATAAACTATGTATGCTGCGCCTGTAGTAGTGATAGGACTTGTCGTGTCCGTAGACCTGATAGAATACGTATATTATGCCCTATTATTGTACCTCCTACTGGAAGATGAACCAGTACCCAGGAACTAGGCACGACACCAACACCCTCAGCCCGAGTTTGTAGATGAAGTAAGCATACCTGTAATGAAGACATAATGTACAAACAATGCCTGCCACTATGCTGCGCCTGTAGTCGTGCTAGGACTCATTGTGTCAGTAAACGTGTAAATCGCCTGTAGTCGTGACAGGACTTATTAGTCTGTAGACGTGACAGACTTTGTAAATTGCCTGTAGTGGTGAGACAGGACATATTAGTCTGGAGACATGACAGACTTCGTAAATTGCCTGTAGTGGTGAGACAGGACATATTAGTCTGTTGATGTGACAGACTTCGTAAATTGCGCCTGTAGTCGTGACAGGACTCCCTGTGGACGAAACTGACGCCATAGTATAGTGGTTTTTCTTTTTCTCTGAACAACCCCTGGAGAGGCAGAATTTGAGAAACATGAAAAATGAGACCACAGGGTCAGCTTCCTGGGAGAATGGTTCTATAATGCAAGGATGGGCAAGAGAAAAGTAACAGCGGGGAGCGAGGGGAAGCAAGAACCTAGAGAGGGTAAGTGAGAGAAAATGCGAACCTGGGATAAGGTGATGTCTGAAAAGGAAGGCTTGAGATGACTGCTTGAAAAGAAAACAATGAAGACCCAACGACCTAGAACAATAATGTGAGTGAGGCTCTAATGGCAAAAGCCACGCATGCGAGCCTCCACAAGAAAAATTGTATTGCGAGCCACAGCTGACCGAGCCATGCGAGCGGGCCTGAAGGCAGAAAAAGACATGGAACCTACCAATGGCGGAGCCAAGCGTGAGAGAGACTAATGGCGGAGCCAAGCGTGAGAGAGACTAATTGCGGAGCCAAGCGTGAGAGAGACTAATGGAGTATAGGACAAAATGTGAATTCAGACACATGGACGTAGCTTTTAAAGGTAACAAACCTAACCATGATCATTCCACCATTAGCGCCCAACCTCCTTCGCCCCAGAGCGCTACAAGTCACGGACCGTGTAACCAAGTCCGATCCTACCGTGAATGCCAGCACTCGCCTGGCACCTTCTGCCATCACCCAGGCACGAACGAACCTCCACATAATGCTGCAGTTTTTTTTTGTTTTTTTTAATGATGGTCACCACAACACCACCTTGTGTTCCCCTAAGAAAACATAAACGTGGTTGGACATAAACCCTGATGCAACGCCAATTAATCAACATAATAGTGCACCTATAAACGTAGCACAGACCCGCTGACACATGCGTGCCCAAAATATACAATTTATAGATTAAACACACTTACCAGAGCATCAGAACTCAAATACAGTCGCCTTGACCGATCTGCTTGTGTCCCCATATACAGACCACTGATACACATTCACCAACACCTTGCATGTCTGGCGCTAACTGCGGACGTGCGCCCCACATGTAAAACAGGTGACAGAAAAACATGCACTTTTTTTTTTTTTTATTAAAGAGGTTCTTCACTTTGCTACAACTGATAATCTATCCTCAGGATAGATCATCAGCATCTGATCGGCCGGGGTCTGACACCCGGGACCCCCGCCGATCAGCTGTTTGAGAAGGCAGCGGCGCTGCTAAAGTGCCGCGGCCTTCTCACTGTTTACTGCTGCTAGCGCCCCGCCCAGTAACGTCATGACTTGTATCAAGTGGCGTGGGCGAGGCTAAGCTCTGGTCACTCAGCGCCGCTGCCTTCTCCAACAGCTGATCGGCGGGGGTCCCGGGTGTCAGACCCCCGCCGATCAGATGCTGATGATCTATCCAAAGGCTAGATTATTCGTTGTAACAAAGTAAAGAACCCCTTTAATGACCATTGATACATGACCCTTCCAGAGAGTTAACTAAATAATACCATCACTTAAACGCAGCGTGCGTAGCTTGGAGACACGCGTCCCGTATCAAACAGATATCAGAAAACATGCGACCATACCTACTCTAGGCGCATGCAACACCAATAACTATATGCAATAGCCCCCAACAAGCCCCTAAACAGCCGGACAAAAATACTAACAACAGTCACTTGACCATTAGCGCCCAACTCTGCTTCGTCCCAGAGTATTGCGAATCGCATACCGCACTGTGGGTCCCGTGCCAACAAATGCGATTCTACAGTGAATGCCAGCATTCGCCTGGCCTTTTTGCCGATGCCCAGGCGTGAATGAGCCTCCACATGATGCTGCTGCATTTTTTTTTTTTATCAACCATTGATACACAACACAAACACAGCGTGCATAGCTTGAGCCAACTGCAGATACGCACCCCAAATCTAAACCAGGTATCAGAGACATACAACCATACCTACTCTAAGCGCATGCTACCCGATAACTGTATACAATGCCCCCACAGGCCTCTGAATAGCCAAACAATACTAACAACCATCGCTCGACCATTAGCGCCCAAACTCTGCTTCATCCCAGAGCGCTACATGTCGTGGACCGCAGCGTGGGTCCCGTGCAAACCACTCCGATCCTACCATGAATACCAGCGCCCTCCTGAGACATCTCTGCCGTCACCCAGCTGTAAGGAGCCTCCACACCATGCTGCTGTATCCTAGAGCTGACCCAGAGGTAGTGAAATCAGCTGAATCGGCGTCAGCCTGGGCCCACAGGTGCCTATAAATAGCCTAGTAATCAGCCAGCCTGGGCCCACAGGTGCCTATAAATAGCCTAGTAATCAGCCAGCCTGGGCCCACAGGAGCCTATAAATAGCCTAGTAATCAGCCAGCCTGGGCCCACAGGTGCCTATAAATAGCCTAGTAATCAGCCAGCCTGGGCCCACAGGTGCCTATAAATAGCCTAGTAATCAGCCAGCCTGGGCCCACAGGTGCCTATAAATAGCCTAGTAATCAGCCAGCCTGGACCCACAGGTGCCTATAAATAGCCTAGTAATCAGCCAGCCTAGGCCCACAGGTGCCTATAAATAGCCTAGTAATCAGCCAGCCTGGGCCCACAGGTGCCTATAAATAGCCTAGTAATCAGCCAGCCTGGGCCCACAGGTGCCTATAAATAGCCTAGTAATCAGCCAGCCTGGGCCCACAGGTGCCTATAAATAGCCTAGTAATCAGCCAGCCTGGGCCCACAGGTGCCTATAAATAGCCTAGTAATCAGCCAGCCTGGGCCCACAGGTGCCTATAAATAGCCTAGTAACCAGCCAGCCTGGGCCCACAGGTGCCTATAAATAGCCTAGTAATCAGCCAGCCTGGGCCCACAGGTGCCTATAAATAGCCTAGTAATCAGCCAGCCTGGGCCCACAGGTGCCTATAAATAGCCTAGTGATCAGCCAGCCTGGGCCCACAGGTGCCTATAAATAGCCTAGTGATCAGCCAGCCTGGGCCCACAGGTGCCTATAAATAGCCTAGTAATCAGCCAGCCTGGGCCCACAGGTGCCTATAAATAGCCTAGTAATCAGCCAGCCTGGGCCCACAGGTGCCTATAAATAGCCTAGTAATCAGCCAGCCTGGGCCCACAGGTGCCTATAAATAGCCTAGTAATCAGCCAGCCTGGGCCCACAGGTGCCTATAAATAGCCTAGTGATCAGCCAGCCTGGGCCCACAGGTGCCTATAAATAGCCTAGTAATCAGCCAGCCTGGGCCCACAGGTGCCTATAAATAGCCTAGTAATCAGCCAGCCTGGGCCCACAGGTGCCTATAAATAGCCTAGTAATCAGCCAGCCTGGGCCCACAGGTGCCTATAAATAGCCTAGTAATCAGCCAGCCTGGGCCCACAGGTGCCTATAAATAGCCTAGTAATCAGCCAGCCTGGGCCCACAGGTGCCTATAAATAGCCTAGTAATCAGCCAGCCTGGGCCCACAGGTGCCTATAAATAGCCTAGTAATCAGCCAGCCTGGGCCCACAGGTGCCTATAAATAGCCTAGTAATCAGCCAGCCTGGGCCCACAGGTGCCTATAAATAGCCTAGTAATCAGCCAGCCTGGGCCCACAGGTGCCTATAAATAGCCTAGTAATCAGCCAGCCTGGGCCCACAGGTGCCTATAAATAGCCTAGTAATCAGCCAGCCTGGGCCCACAGGTGCCTATAAATAGCCTAGTAATCAGCCAGCCTGGGCCCACAGGTGCCTATAAATAGCCTAGTAATCAGCCAGCCTGGGCCCACAGGTGCCTATAAATAGCCTAGTAATCAGCCAGCCTGGGCCCACAGGTGCCTATAAATAGCCTAGTAATCAGCCAGCCTGGGCCCACAGGTGCCTATAAATAGCCTAGTGATCCAGCCAGCCTGGGCCCACAGGTGCCTATAAATAGCCTAGTAATCAGCCAGCCTGGGCCCACAGGTGCCTATAAATAGCCTAGTAATCAGCCAGCCTGGGCCCACAGGTGCCTATAAATAGCCTAGTAATCAGCCAGCCTGGGCCCACAGGTGTCTATAAATAGCCTAGTAATCAGCCAGCCTGGGCCCACAGGTGCCTATAAATAGCCTAGTGATCAGCCAGCCTGGGCCCACAGGTGCCTATAAATAGCCTAGTAATCAGCCAGCCTGGGCCCACAGGTGCCTATAAATAGCCTAGTAATCAGCCAGCCTGGGCCCACAGGTGCCTATAAATAGCCTAGTAATCAGCCAGCCTGGGCCCACAGGTGCCTATAAATAGCCTAGTAATCAGCCAGCCTGGGCCCACAGGTGCCTATAAATAGCCTAGTAATCAGCCAGCCTGGGCCCACAGGTGCCTATAAATAGCCTAGTAATCAGCCAGCCTGGGCCCACAGGTGCCTATAAATAGCCTAGTAATCAGCCAGCCTGGGCCCACAGGTGCCTATAAATAGCCTAGTAATCAGCCAGCCTGGGCCCACAGGTGCCTATAAATAGCCTAGTAATCAGCCAGCCTGGGCCCACAGGTGCCTATAAATAGCCTAGTAATCAGCCAGCCTGGGCCCACAGGTGCCTATAAATAGCCTAGTGATCAGCCAGCCTGGGCCCACAGGTGCCTATAAATAGCCTAGTAATCAGCCAGCCTGGGCCCACAGGTGCCTATAAATAGCCTAGTAATCAGCCAGCCTGGGCCCACAGGTGCCTATAAATAGCCTAGTAATCCAGCCAGCCTGGGCCCACAGGTGCCTATAAATAGCCTAGTAATCAGCCAGCCTGGGCCCACAGGAGCCTATAAATAGCCTAGTAATCAGCCAGCCTGGGCCCACAGGTGCCTATAAATAGCCTAGTAATCAGCCAGCCTGGGCCCACAGGTGCCTATAAATAGCCTAGTAATCAGCCAGCCTGGGCCCACAGGTGCCTATAAATAGCCTAGTAATCAGCCAGCCTGGGCCCACAGGAGCCTATAAATAGCCTAGTAATCAGCCAGCCTGGGCCCACAGGTGCCTATAAATAGCCTAGTAATCAGCCAGCCTGGGCCCACAGGTGCCTATAAATAGCCTAGTAATCAGCCAGCCTGGACCCACAGGTGCCTATAAATAGCCTAGTAATCAGCCAGCCTGGCCCACAGGTGCCTATAAATAGCCTAGTGATCAGCCAGCCTGGGCCCACAGGGGCCCATAAATAGCCTAGTAATCAGCCAGCCTGGGCCCACAGGTGCCTATAAATAGCCTAGTGATCAGCCAGCCTGGGCCCACAGGTGCCTATAAATAGCCTAGTAATCAGCCAGCCTGGGCCCACAGGTGCCTATAAATAGCCTAGTAATCAGCCAGCCTGGGCCCACAGGTGCCTATAAATAGCCTAGTAATCAGCCAGCCTGGGCCCACAGGTGCCTATAAATAGCCTAGTAATCAGCCAGCCTGGGCCCACAGGTGCCTATAAATAGCCTAGTAATCAGCCAGCCTGGGCCCACAGGTGCCTATAAATAGCCTAGTAATCAGCCAGCCTGGGCCCACAGGTGCCTATAAATAGCCTAGTAATCAGCCAGCCTGGGCCCACAGGTGCCTATAAATAGCCTAGTAATCCAGCCAGCCTGGGCCCACAGGTGTCTATAAATAGCCTAGTAATCAGCCAGCCTGGGCCCACAGGGGCCTATAAATAGCCTAGTAATCAGCCAGCCTGGGCCCACAGGTGCCTATAAATAGCCTAGTAATCAGCCAGCCTGGGCCCACAGGTGCCTATAAATAGCCTAGTGATCAGCCAGCCTGGGCCCACAGGTGCCTATAAATAGCCTAGTAATCAGCCAGCCTGGGCCCACAGGTGCCTATAAATAGCCTAGTGATCAGCCAGCCTGGGCCCACAGGTGCCTATAAATAGCCTAGTAATCAGCCAGCCTGGGCCCACAGGTGCCTATAAATAGCCTAGTAATCAGCCAGCCTGGGCCCACAGGTGCCTATAAATAGCCTAGTAATCAGCCAGCCTGGGCCCACAGGTGTCTATAAATAGCCTAGTAATCAGCCAGCCTGGGCCCACAGGTGCCTATAAATAGCCTAGTAATCAGCCAGCCTGGGCCCACAGGTGCCTATAAATAGCCTAGTAATCAGCCAGCCTGGGCCCACAGGAGCCTATACACAGCCTAGTAATCAGCCAGCCTGGGCCCACAGGTGCCTATAAATAGCCTAGTAATCAGCCAGCCTGGGCCCACAGGTGCCTATAAATAGCCTAGTAATCAGCCAGCCTGGGCCCACAGGTGCCTATAAATAGCCTAGTAATCAGCCAGCCTGGGCCCACAGGTGCCTATAAATAGCCTAGCAATCAGCCAGCCTGGGCCCACAGGTGCCTATAAATAGCCTAGTAATCAGCCAGCCTGGGCCCACAGGTGCCTATAAATAGCCTAGTAATCAGCCAGCCTGGGCCCACAGGTGCCTATAAATAGCCTAGTAATCAGCCAGCCTGGGCCCACAGGTGCCTATAAATAGCCTAGTAATCAGCCAGCCTGGGCCCACAGGTGCCTATAAATAGCCTAGTAATCAGCCAGCCTGGGCCCACAGGTGCCTATAAATAGCCTAGTAATCAGCCAGCCTGGGCCCACAGGTGTCTATAAATAGCCTAGTAATCAGCCAGCCTGGGCCCACAGGTGCCTATAAATAGCCTAGTAATCAGCCAGCCTGGGCCCACAGGTGCCTATAAATAGCCTAGTGATCAGCCAGCCTGGGCCCACAGGTGCCTATAAATAGCCTAGTAATCAGCCAGCCTGGGCCCACAGGTGCCTATAAATAGCCTAGTAATCAGCCAGCCTGGGCCCACAGGTGCCTATAAATAGCCTAGTAACCAGCCAGCCTGGGCCCACAGGTGCCTATAAACAGCCTAGTAATCAGCCAGCCTGGGCCCACAGGTGCCTATAAATAGCCTAGTAATCAGCCAGCCTGGGCCCACAGGTGCCTATAAATAGCCTAGTAATCAGCCAGCCTGGGCCCACAGGTGCCTATAAATAGCCTAGTAATCAGGCAGCCTGGGCCCACAGGTGCCTATAAATAGACTAGTAATCAGCCAGCCTGGGCCCACAGGTGCCTATAAATAGCCTAGTAATCAGCCAGCCTGGGCCCACAGGTGCCTATAAATAGCCTAGTAATCAGCCAGCCTGGGCCCACAGGAGCCTATACACAGCCTAGTAATCAGCCAGCCTGGGCCCACAGGTGCCTATAAATAGCCTAGTAATCAGCCAGCCTGGGCCCACAGGTGCCTATAAATAGCCTAGTAATCAGCCAGCCTGGGCCCACAGGTGCCTATAAATAGCCTAGTAATCAGCCAGCCTGGCCCACAGGTGCCTAAAAGTAGCCTAGTGATCAGCCAGCCTGGGCCCACAGGTGCCTATAAATAGCCTAGTAATCAGCCAGCCTGGCCCACAGGTGCCTATAAATAGCCAAGTAATCAGCCAGCCTGGCCCACAGGTGCCTATAAATAGCCAAGTAATCAGCCAGCCTGGGCCCACAGGTGCCTATAAATAGCCTAGTAATCAGCCAGCCTGGACCCACAGGTGCCTATAAATAGCCTAGTAATCAGCCAGCCTGGGCCCACAGGTGCCTATAAATAGCCTAGTAATCAGCCGGCCTGGACCCACAGGTGCCTATAAATAGCCTAGTAATCAGCCGGCCTGGGCCCACAGGTGCCTATTAATAGCCTAGTAACCAGCCAGCCTGGGCCCACAGGTGCCCATTAATAGCCTTGTAATCAGCCAGCCTGGGCCCACAGGTGCCTATAAATAGCCTTGTAATCAGCCAGCCTGGGCCCACAGGTGTCTATAAATAGCCTAGTAATCAGCCAGCCTGGGCCCACAGGGGCCTATAAATAGCCTAGTAATCAGCCAGCCTGGGCCCACAGGTGTCTATAAATAGCCTAGTAATCAGCCAGCCTGGGCCCACAGGTGCCTATAAATAGCCTAGTGATCAGCCAGCCTGGGCCCACAGGTGCCTATAAATAGCCTAGTAATCAGCCAGCCTGGGCCCACAGGTGCCTATAAATAGCCTAGTGATCAGCCAGCCTGGGCCCACAGGTGCCTATAAATAGCCTAGTAATCAGCCAGCCTGGGCCCACAGGGGCCTATAAATAGCCTAGTAATAAGCCGGCCTGGGCCCACAGGTGCCTAAAAATAGCCTAGTAATCAGCCAGCCTGGGCCCACAGGTGTCTATAAATAGCCTAGTAATCAGCCAGCCTGGGCCCACAGGTGCCTATAAATAGCCTAGTAATCAGCCAGCCTGGGCCCACAGGGGCCTATAAATAGCCTAGTAATCAGCCAGCCTGGGCCCACAGGAGCCTATACACAGCCTAGTAATTAGCCGGCCTGGGCCCACAGGTGCCTATAAATAGCCTAGTAATCAGCCAGCCTGGGCCCACAGGTGCCTATAAATAGCCTAGTAATCAGCCAGCCTGGGCCCACAGGTGCCTATAAATAGCCTAGTAATCAGCCAGCCTGGGCCCACAGGTGCCTATAAATAGCCTAGCAATCAGCCAGCCTGGACCCACAGGTGCCTATAAATAGCCTAGTAATCAGCCAGCCTGGGCCCACAGGTGCCTATAAATAGCCTAGTAATCAGCCAGCCTGGGCCCACAGGTGTCTATAAATAGCCTAGTAATCAGCCAGCCTGGGCCCACAGGTGTCTATAAATAGCCTAGTAATCAGCCAGCCTGGGCCCACAGGTGTCTATAAATAGCCTAGTAATCAGCCAGCCTGGGCCCACAGGTGTCTATAAATAGCCTAGTAATCAGCCAGCCTGGGCCCACAGGTGTCTATAAATAGCCTAGTAATCAGCCAGCCTGGGCCCACAGGTGCCTATAAATAGCCTAGTAATCAGCCAGCCTTGGCCCACAGGTGCCTATAAATAGCCTAGTAACCAGCCAGCCTGGGCCCACAGGTGCCTATAAATAGCCTAGTAATCAGCCAGCCTGGGGCCACAGGTGCCTATAAATAGCCTAGTAATCAGCCAGCCTGGACCCACAGGGGACTATAAATAGCCTAGTAATCAGCCAGCCTGGGCCCACAGGTGCCTATAAATAGCCTAGTAATCAGCCAGCCTGGGCCCACAGGTGCCTATAAATAGCTTAGTGATCAGCCAGTCTGGACCCACAGGTGCCTATAAACAGCCTAGTAATCAGCCAGCCTGGGCCCACAGGTGCCTATAAATAGCCTAGTAATCAGCCAGCCTGGGCCCACAGGTGCCTATAAATAGCCTAGTAATCAGCCAGCCTGGACCCACAGGTGTCTATAAATAGCCTAGTAATCAGCCAGCCTGAACCCACAGGTGCCTATAAATAGCCTAGTAATCAGCCAGCCTGGGCCCACAGGTGTCTATAAATAGCCTAGTAATCAGCCAGCCTGGGCCCACAGGTGTCTATAAATAGCATAGTAATCAGCCAGCCTGGGCCCACAGGTGTCTATAAATAGCCTAGTAATCAGCCAGCCTGGGCCCACAGGTGTCTATAAATAGCCTAGTAATCAGCCAGCCTGGGCCCACAGGTGTCTATAAATAGCCTAGTAATCAGCCAGCCTGGGCCCACAGGTGCCTATAAATAGCCTAGTAATCAGCCAGCCTTGGCCCACAGGTGCCTATAAATAGCCTAGTAACCAGCCAGCCTGGGCCCACAGGTGCCTATAAACAGCCTAGTAATCAGCCAGCCTGGGCCCACAGGTGCCTATAAATAGCCTAGTAATCAGCCAGCCTGGGCCCACAGGTGCCTATAAATAGCCTAGTAATCAGCCAGCCTGGTCCCACAGGTGCCTATAAATAGCCTAGTAATTGGCCAGCCTGGGCCCACAGGTGACTATAAATAGACTAGTAATCAGCCAGCCTGGACCCACAGGTGCTTATAAATAGCCTAGTAATCAGCCAGCCTGGGCCCACAGGTGCCTAAAAATAGCCTAGTAATCAGCCAGCCTGGGCCCACAGGAGCCTATACACAGCCTAGTAATCAGCCGGCCTGGGCCCACAGGTGCCTATAAATAGCCTAGCAATCGGCCAGCCTGGGCCCACAGGTGCCTATAAATAGCCTAGCAATCAGCCAGCCTGGGCCCACAGGTGCCTATAAATAGCCTAGTAATCGGCCAGCCTGGACCCACAGGTGCCTATAAATAGCCTAGTAATCAGCCAGCCTGGGCCCACAGGTGCCTATAAATAGCCTAGTAATCAGCCGGCCTGGGCCCACAGGAGCCTATACACAGCCTAGTAATCAGCCAGCCTGGGCCCACAGGTGCCTATAAATAGCCTAGTAATCAGCCAGCCTGGGCCCACAGGTGCCTATAAATAGCCTAGTAATCAGCCGGCCTGGGCCCGCAGGTGCCTATAAATAGCCTAGTAATCGGCCAGCCTGGACCCACAGGTGCCTATAAATAGCCTAGTAATCAGCCAGCCTGGACCCACAGGTGCCTATAAATAGCCTAGCAATCAGCCAGCCTGGGCCCACAGGAGCCTATACACAGCCTAGTAATCAGCCAGCCTGGGTCCACAGGTGCCTATAAATAGCCTAGTAATCAGCCAGCCTGGGTCCACAGGTGCCTATAAAAAGCCTAGTAATCAGCCAGCCTGGGCCCACAGGTGCCTATAAATAGCCTAGTGATCAGCCAGCCTGGGCCCACAGGTGCCTATAAATAGCCTAGTAATCAGCCAGCCTGGGCCCACAGGTGCCTATAAATAGCCTAGTAATCAGCCAGCCTGGACCCACAGGTGCCTATAAATAGCCTGGTAATCAGCCTCCCCTCCCACAAATACAGCAATATATTTGCTTAATACTTACCGCAAGTTTGTATGCATTCCAAGTTGCTCAATAACATCATTCCTCTGCGATCGTCCCTCTGGACAGCTATTCGAATCCCGGACGAGCCCCCAAAATTGTCATGGTAGAATTTTTGTATGATCCCTAAACAAGGGATCTAACCAAGTTGTCTGCAATGCTCCAAATCTTTAAATTTAGTCTAGGGTTAAAGGAATGAGGAGGGATATGGTGGTATTTGAGCCTTCCTCTATCTCTTCCTACTCCGAAAGGCAGTAGGCTCCTCTATAGATTTTCATAGCATACATCTGATACAATTAGGATACTCCAGTGTGGTAAAGTCAAACCAGAGGAAATCCATGGTTCAGATACATAGCGTCCTATCTGTAGCCATCTAGTTATCATACCAAATATTTATTTAAGAAGTGTGTCTTTGAAAAGACCTCTCTACCCTTCCTAAGTGACATTATCTCTGACTGTGGCATAGAGATGGATCCCAAGATGTGGTCTACTGTACTGAACTGGCCCTGTCCTAAAGGGTTACGAGCTATCCAGTGGTTTCTGGGCTTTGCAATTATTATAGCCAGTTCATTCCTCCCTTTTCCACCTTGACTGCTCCTATTTCTGTCCTTACCCAAAAGAGGATGAATGCAAAGAGTGGCCTCCAGAGGCCGAGCCAAACTTTCAGTCTCTAAAGCAAGCCATTTCTTATGCTTCACTTCTTCACTGTCCAGATACCCATGACCCCCGCACATACTGCACTGATACAGTGCTCCAGATCACAGCAAGGGTCAGGCGCTGACTGCACCTGGGCTCCCGCTGTAATGGCTGGATCAGAGATAACTCTGATGCCAGCTTCTTAACTCCCCAGATGCTGCCGTCAATAGTGACTGTGGCATCCAGACACTTAACCCTCTCCACATGGTGCAGGTGTTATGATACCTGCTAACATGTCAGACATCCTGATGGTGGCTGTAGCCTCAGGGATAATAGGCTACAAAGAAGTTTTCCACCCTCAACTGACCTCGCAGATTTATGAAGATCGCGCCTACTGCCGCTAACAAGGGACAGTTGGTGGTACGGTAATCATCGAAACATTCTGACCGAGAATCAACAACATGGAGAGTAATTCCAGGTCAGGAATAAAGGCCCACCATCCATCACATAGGGTCATAGGCGGGGAAGGGAGAGCTATAAACGAGGGGAGTGTCACCCAGAGTATATGGGGGTGATGCAATAAATTATCTATTCTCTTGTACATGCTAGGAGCCATCACCTTACTTTCCAACAATTTACGCGGAGGTACCCAACCCCCCCGTTACTTGAGTGTCAGTCCTTAATGTAGTATATGTATTGTATTCATGAAACAGGAAGCACAGAGGTAAAAAGACTGGATTTTGTGTTGCAAGATATACACAAATTTTACTCTATTGACTCCAATGTAATTCGTGCACGACACTTGCCTCGCCTGCGATATGGCTGCAACTTGGATATGTCTTCAAGGCAATTCCCGGCACCTAACGTTGTTGTTGCGTGACACATCGCCTTATAGCTGTACCCTAAGATACCCAGTTATAATATTCCTCCTAGCACCAAAATATAAGCATCCCAGGAGTCCACAGGTAAGGGATTTTAGGTATGTCCCATAATTTCTTGAGAGGAAGTTCATCCAAATTTGGCGGTCACTTTTTAAGAAATAAAACTATAAACACTAGTAGGTCCTCCATATATAGAAACTTCATTTTTACTCCCAAAGGCGGATCCATAAATGTCTCAGACAAGAATATTCCATGAGTCCGATCCGTGCACAGATTTATCCTCTTCAGTCACCCAGGCTCCATCCATATTGCTTAATCAACCATCCGGAACTTACAGAACTTTCTTCAGCTTTATCAAATCCATGATCAGTTATTTCCATGGCACGCCTGAAAACCTGGTTCACTTCGAATTATGGTCGTAGTTCAACAAGGTAAGTGTGAGAGGAGCAATGAAAAATCTTTAGCAAATACAGCGTAAGCCTCCTAAATTCCACCTGTGTAAAACCAACCCAGTTCACCCTAGTTAGGACGTGCTCCTGGTGAAACACTACTCCAGCCCCTAATTGGAGTGTTTACTCCTCTTTACACCTGTTTTCAGGATAGTAAATTGGCCAGAGCCAAAGTCCCATCTCGTGCCATTTATCTGTCACTTCTATAAGGGAAGGACATATGACTCGAATCTTGCATAACGGAAACCGGCCAGATCCAGATGCTGCTTCTATTATGGTGCAATCTGAAAGGCGTCAGTGGTGCATTCCGCCGTAGAATTCCATTATGTTCCATTGTAACAGAATCGATAACGGAATTCAGGCTAAACCCGAAGTTTAACATGACGTTCACTCGTCCCTGGTCATTATTAGTCAACAGAATCCAGATCGGCTGGAAAACAAAACACTCGTCTCAGAAATATTTCTACCATCTGTAGGATTGACGAGCTTGAAATGACAGGGTACACCTACTGTTCAACCGCTCTAGGTTAGGTTCCACAGGCTCAGGATCTCTTCTCTATATAGTGGGCCAGTGCCATAAGGCTCAAGAAGCTCCTCTGCAACTCCTTACATGATGCCTGAACCTCTATCAAGGGTCTTTCCCCAGCTCAGGTGTTGAAATAACTGTCCAGAAGCCAATCATCCAGGTATGGAACCGCAGAAATGGGTCTTAAGGAGGCAGCTATAGAGGACACCACTACATGAAGGTGCGAATAGCTGAGGAGATCCTGAACAGATGGGCTGTGAATTGCAGGAGGATAGCACCTTGCTCCTCACTCAGGAGATACGACCACCTTAGCTGAGATTATAGAATATGCTGCCTCCGGACTGACTCTGTCAAGGCTTTATATCCTCTTGTCTCAGTATTGACTCCAGGAACGTCAGAGGAGATGTTCTACCTATGGAGGGTATATCTTTACCCTGAAGAACTGCTGTAATGATCTTTATTTCATATCAGATAAGGTCTCCATTACCCTACAGCTCTGAACCCATGAGTCTACATGACTCATACCAGAGAGCAACTTACCCGTCGTAATCTAGGCCACAGATATTTCTGACACCTTATGTGTTAGGAGTTGGCATCGCAGCAAACGTATCAGAGCTGGAACTCCAGACCTGAACAATTTCTGTAGGACTGTTAAGCAGGAACCTGAGCGTAGAGTTCTCTAACAGCTCAGAGAAGGGACCACGGACCAAGTAGAATAGAACACCCGGATAGTCTGGCCATGGATGTATTCTTCAGCAGGAGGACCCTAGTGGTTGTACTCCCTCATGCTGTTATCACCATCAGGGAAGATGGCCGCCCCCGTAATCATGTATATAAAACAGAGTAGAGAACTACAACTCCCAAAATGTCCAGGCTATCACAGGAAAGATAACTACAACTCCCAGCATGTCCAGGCTATCACGGAAATTAGAGAAACTACTACTTCCAGCATATCCAGACTGCGATTAACCACTCCCGGACCGCCGTACGCAGGATTGCGTCCTGCGGGCGGCCGGGATCTTCTGATTGGACGCATCGGCGCGTCCTCTCGCGAGACCCGTGAGTTCCTGTGAGAACTCTGGAGAGTTGGACTACAGCCTGCCAGCGATGATCAATCGCTGGCAGGCTGTAGATGCGATATAAATCGCATCAAACATGTATACCAGACGTTGTTTTATGAACAGCGTCTGATATAGCTGCTGCCCGCTCCTCTGGTCCCATTTGCTGGGATCGACCACCAGAGGACCAGGTAACACTGTAAAGTTGCACCAAACACTACACTAACCCCCCCCCCACCTATTAACCCCTTGATCACCCCATCTAGACCCCCTGATCACCCCCCTGTCATTGATCACACCCCTTGTAAGGCTCCATTCAGACGTCCATATGTGTTTTGCGGATCCGTGGATTCACGGATCCGTGGATCCGATCCGCGGATCCGATCCGCAGATCCTCAAAACACGGACACCGGCAATGTGCTTTCCGCATTTTGCAGATCCGCACATTGCCAGAACTATATAGAAAATGCTTTTTCTTGTCCGCAATTGCGGACAAGAATAGGACATGTTCTATATTTTTGTGGAACGGAAGTGCAGACTCGGAAGCGCGGATCCGTAATTCCGGATCCGAGCGGGACAAAGTCTGTCCCCATAGAAATGAATGGGTCCACAATTCCGTTCCGCAAACAGAATTTCGGATGTGTGAATGGGGCATAAGGGTCCCTTATCACCGCCAGTTAGCTAGCTACTTGTTAGGTAGCTAGCGCCCAGCCCACCGCACCGCAGTCACTGATTTTGGCAGAGATTTTTTCATCCACATTAATCGATGCGAATGAAAAAATCTGTGCCGTTCATTTTTTTTTTTTTTCAGCGCAGAGGCCGAACGGAAAAAAAAAATCTCATTCCCCGTATGTTCAATATACGGAGAATCGCAGAAACTCCTAATGCTGGCCATACGTGTAATGACTGCGGAGACCCTCAAATGCCAGGGCAGTACAAAAACCCCACATGTGACCCCATTTTAGAAAGAAGACACCCCAAGGTATTCCGTGAGGGGTATGGTGAGTTCATGCAAAATTTTATTTTTTGTCACAAGTTAGTGGAATATGAGACTGTAAAAAAAAAAAAAAAAAAAAAATCTCCGCTAACTTGTGCCAATTTTTTTTTTTTCTGTGAACTCGCCATTCCCCTCACAGAATACCTTGGGGTGTCTTCTTTCCACAATGGGGTCACATGTGGGGTATTTCTACTGCCCTGGCATTTTAGGGGTCCTAAAGCGTGAGAATCCAAATGCGTAAAAATGCCCTGTGAAATCCTAAAGGTACTCATTAGAATTTGGGCCCCTTTGCGCATCTTGGCTGCAAAAAAGTGTCACTCATGTGGTATCGCCGTACTCAGGAGAAGTAGGGCAATGTGTTTTAGGGTGTATTTTTACATATACCCATGCTGGGTGTGAGAAATATCGCTGTAAACGACAACTTTTTAAAAATTTTTATTCAAAGTTGCCAATTTACAGAGATATTTCTCTCACCCAGCATGGGTATATGTAAAAATACACCCCAAAACACATTGCCCTACTTCTCCTGAGTACGGTGATACCACATGTGTGACACTTTTTTGCAGCCAAGATGCGCAAAGGGGCCCAAATTCCAACGAGTACCTTTTAGGAGGGCATTTTTACGCATTTTCTTCTCACGCTTTAGGGCCCCTAAAATGCCAGGGCAGTATAAATACCCACATGTGACCCCATTTTGGAAGAAGACACCCCAAGGTATTCGCTGAGGGGCATAATGAGTCTATGAAAATTAAACTTTTTGTCAAAAGTTAGCGGAAAGGGAGACTTTGTGAGAAAAACAATAAAAATCAATTTCCACTAACTTGTGCCAAAAGAAAATCTTCTATGAACTCGCCATGCCCCTCATGGAATACCTTAGGGTGTCTTCTTCCAAAATGGGGTCACACGTGAGTATTTATACTGCCCTGACATTTTAGGGGCCCTAAAGCGTGAGAAGAAAAATGCGTAAAAATGCCCTCCTAAAAGGTACTCATTGGAATTTGGGCCCCTTTGCGCATCTTGGCTGCAAAAAAGTGTCACTCATGTGGTATCGCCGTACTCAGGAGAAGTAGGGCAATGTGTTTAGGGGTGTATTTTTACATATACCCATGCTGGGTGTGAGAAATATCGCTGTAAATGACAACTTTGAATAAAAAAATGTAAAAAGTTGTCATTTACAGAGATATTTTTCACACCTAGTATGGGTATATGTAAAAATACACCCCAAAACACATTGCCCGACTTCTCCTGAGTACGGCGATACCACATGTGTGACACTTTTTTGCAGCCAAGATGCGCAAAGGGGCCCTAAAACCAATGAGTACCTTTTAGGAGGGCATTTTTACGCATTTTTCTTCTCACGCTTTAGGGCCCCTAAAATGCCAGGGCAGTATAAATACCCCACATGTGACCCCATTTTGGAAAGAAGACACCCCAAGGTATTCGCTGAGGGGCATAATGAGTTCATGAAAAATTAAACTTTTTGTCAAAAGTTAGCGGAAAGGGAGACTTTGTGAGAAAAAACAATAAAAAATCAATTTCCACTAACTTGTGCCAAAAAAAATATTCTATGAACTCGCCATGCCCCTCATGGAATACCTTGGGGTGTCTTCTTTCAAAATGGGGTCACATGTGGGGTATTTTACTGCCCTGGCATTTTAGGGGCCCTAAAGCGTGAGAAGAAAATGCGTAAAATGCCCTGTGAAATCCTAAAGGTACTCATTGGAATTTGGGCCCTTTCGCATCTTGGCTGCAAAAAGTGTCACACATGTGGTATCGCCGTACTCAGGAGAAGTAGGGCAATGTGTTTGGGGTGTATTTTTACATATACCCATGCTGGGTGAGAGAAATATCTCTGTAAACTGACAACTTTGAATAAAAAATGTAAAAGTTGTCGTTTACAGCGATATTTCTCACACGCAGCATGGGTATATGTAAAAATACACCCCAAAACACATTGCCCTACTTCTCCTGAGTTCGGCGATACCACATGTGTGACACTTTTGCAGCCAAGATGCGCAAAGGGCCCTAAACCAATGAGTACCTTTAGGATTTCACAGGGCATTTTTATGCATTTGGATTCTCACACTTTAGGGGCCCCTAAAATGCCAGGTGAGTATAAATACCCCACATGTGACCCCATTTTGGAAAGAAGACACCCCAAGGTATTCCGTGAGGGGCATGGTGAGTCCACAGAATTTTTATTTTTGGCACAAGTCAGCGGAAATTGTTTTTTTTTTTTTAATTTTGTTTTTTACAAAGTCATATTCCACTAACTTGTGACAAAAATAAAATTTTACATGAACTCACCATACCCTCACGGAATACCTTGGGGTGTCTTCTTTCCAAAATGAGGTCACATGTGAGGTATTATACTGTCCTGGCATTTTAGGAGCCCCTAAAGCGTGAGAATCCAAATGCGTAAAAATGCCCTGTGAAATCCTAAAGGTACTCATTGGTTTTAGGGCCCTTTGCGCATCTTGGCTGCAAAAAGTGGCACACATATGTATCGTCAGTACTCAGGAGAAGTAGGGCAATGTGTTTTGGGGTGTATTTTTATATATACCCATACTTTGTGTGAAAATATCTCTGTAAACGACAACTTTTAAAAAATTTTATACAAAGTTGTCAGTTTACAGAGATATTTCTCTCACCCAGTATGGGTATATGTAAAATACACCCCAAACACATTGCCCTACTTCTCTGAGTACGGCGATACTACATAAGTGACACTTTTTGCAGCCTGAGTCGCAAAGAGGCCCAAATTCCAACGAGTACCTTTAGGTTTTACATGGCGGCTCACAATTTAGCCCCGCCCAAAATGCCAGAACAGTAAACACGCCCCACAAATGACCCCTTTTCGGAAAGTAGACACCCCAAGGTATTCACTGAGGGGCATAGTGAGTCCGTGGGAGATTTTTTATTTTTTGCCAGAAGTTATCAGAAATTGAAACTTTTTTTTTTTTTTTTTTCTCAGAAAGTGTCATTTTCCGCTAACTTGTGAAAAAAAATGAAATGATACATGAACTCACCAAGCCCCTCCACGAATACTTTGGGGTGTCTTCTTTCTAAAATGGTGTCATTTGGGGGGTATTTATACTTTCCTGGCATTCTAGCACCTGAAGAAACATGACAGGCGCTCAGAAAGTCAGAGCTGCTTCAAAATGCTGAAATTCACTTTTTGCACCATAGTTTGTAAACGCTATAACTTTTACCCAAACCAATAAATATACACTTATTGGACTTTTTTTATCAAAGACATGTAGAACAATAAATTTAGAGAAAAATTTATATAGAAATGTAGTTTTTAAAAAAAAAATTTACAACAGAAAGTGAAAAATGTCATTTTTTTGCAAAAATTTTGGTAATTTTTGATTAATAGCAAAAAAAGTAAAAATGTCAGCAGCAATGAAATACCACCAAATGAAAGCTCTATTAGTGAGAAGAAAAGGAGGTAAAATTCATTTGGGTGGTAAGTTGCATGACGGAGCAATAAACGGTGAAAGTAGTGTAGTGCAGAATTGTAAAAAGTGGCCTGGTCATTAAGGGTGTTTAAGCCACGGGGGCTGAAGTGGTTAAAGAATATAAAGTGGAAAAAACTACAAATTCAAACATGTTCATACTATTTTTATATTAGAAGATATTACTGTGAAAAAACTACAACTCCCAGCATTTCCTTGGCTCTACAGACAGAAGAAAACAACTCATCAATCTTACATTTCCTTCTCCAAAAAAAAGCTCTGCCTCCTCGTGTCACATGACCAACATCACTGCCTTTTATAAAAACCTCTTATCCTCTTCTCTGCTGAGCCCCGCCCTCTGCACCCTTCACATGCCAATGATATATTCACAGGTCCTTCCCCACTTCTCTTCTCCTCTGTGGAGCCCCACCCCCTGAACACATGACAGTGATGTTACCACAGGTCCTTCATCACCTCTTCTCTTTAACACTGCTGAGACACGCCCCCTGCACTGATCACATGACAGTGACATCACCCCCAGGTCCTTCATCACTAATTCACCTCTTCACTGTTGAACCCCGCCTCCTACACTGATCACATGACAGTGACATCACCCCAGGTCCTTCACCACCTCTTCTCCTCTCCACTGCTGAGCCCCGCCCCCTGCACGGATCACATGATGGTGACGTCACCCCAGGTCCTTCAGCTCTGGCAGTGCAGCAGATACTGGGCAGGTCCTGGTCGGTAGTCAGGGCTCTTGTTCTCTCTGGTATCAGCCATTCCTCCAGCCTGCAGGTAAGATGAGCTGTGAGGAGACAGTGTGGTGGAGAGCTCAGACATGTCACCTCTGGAGATTCTCCTCCATTACACACAAGGAGTCCTTCTCCGCTCCTCAGCTTAGTATGATGGGGGAGTAGTAGTGGGGATAGTGGGGGTTGTCATCATTTGCTGGCCCCTGACTGTCCTGGTGAGGGGCCCCTGCCTCCAGGAGGAGAATGAATGGAGCGGGGCCCGGCCTGAGCTCAGCTCTCTCCAGTCTCTTCTCTAGGAGTTCTGGACACAGCTGAGCACAGCCCAGAGGTGGGACCTGCATCTATCAGACACTTATCTCCTGTGGGGCCACCAGAGATCTCCATGTTGGGGCCCCTGGAATCCATGTGGTGGGGGCCCCTCCAGGCTCAGGCAGTGCGGTTCTGGAGGTGACATCTGGTCTTGTCCCCTGGATGATTTCCTCTCCTCTTCCCATAAAGGCGCCTGCAGTACTAGAAGCCTCCAGCTCCTCCAGTTCTCTCCTCTTCTCCTGAATGACCCCGAGGATGGACGGGAAGGAGATCAGCAGAAGAATATTAGACCTCACCTTGGAGATCATCTCCCTGCTGAGCGGAGAGGTAAACTTCTCTAGATTTCTCTCCTCTGTATTGTATTCTGTAACAAGTCAGACATCGGGAAGGAGAATCCATCATAGGAAGTGATAGGAAGAGTCCAGGGTCCTGGAGAACGGCCCCCAGACCTTCCAAGTGACGGAGAACCTGAAGATCAGCCCCCAGTATGGTGAGTGATGTGTCATGTGACCAGTGACCAATAGTCATGTAGGAGCCATGAGGAGGTAAGTAGGCACGTTGTACCCGGAGGAGAGGCCGGAGGAGAGCACATGGCCCCTGAAGGGTTTATTCCCTAAGTGTCTCTCTCCATCCACAGGAGTACACAATAGTGAAGAAGACATCGGGGGACTGTGTGACTCCCATCATCCATCTCCAGGAGTCAGGAGGGCGGAGCAGGACCCCTCCCCCATCACAGAGCCTCCCTCACCCCCTGATACATGAGCAGAAGATCCTAGAGCTCACCCACAAGATGATGGAGCTGCTGACTGGAGAGGTGACACTGCTGGGAATGCTGGGAAATTCTCCAGTAACAGCACTGGAGGGTCTGGGTGATGACGGTGTCATTGTGTTGTCAGGTTCCTATAAGGTGTCAGGACGTCACTGTCTATTTCTCCATGGAGGAGTGGGAGTATATAGAAGGCCACAAGGATCTGTACAAGGAGGCCATGATGGAGGAGCACCAGCCTCTTATATCACAGGGTAAGAGCCGTCATGTGCAGTGTGTACACGTGTGTGCAGTGACATGTAATGGAGGAGCACCAGCCTCTTATATCACAGGGTAAGAGCCGTCATGTGCAGTGTATACACGTGTGTGCAGTGACATGTAATGGAGGAGCACCAGCCTCTTATATCACAGGGTAAGAGCCGTCATGTGCAGTGTATACACGTGTGTGCAGTGACATGTAATGGAGGAGCACCAGCCTCTTATATCACAGGGTAAGAGCCGTCATGTGCAGTGTATACACGTGTGTGCAGTGACATGTAATGGAGGAGCACCAGCCTCTTATATCACAGGGTAAGAGCCGTCATGTGCAGTGTATACACGTGTGTGCAGTGACATGTAATGGAGGAGCACCAGCCTCTTATATCACAGGGTAAGAGCCGTCATGTGCAGTGTATACACGTGTGTGCAGTGACATGTAATGGAGGAGCACCAGCCTCTTATATCACAGGGTAAGAGCCGTCATGTGCAGTGTATACACGTGTGTGCAGTGACATGTAATGGAGGAGCACCAGCCTCTTATATCACAGGGTAAGAGCCGTCATGTGCAGTGTATACACGTGTGTGCAGTGACATGTAATGGAGGAGCACCAGCCTCTTATATCACAGGGTAAGAGCCGTCATGTGCAGTGTATACACGTGTGTGCAGTGACATGTAATGGAGGAGCACCAGCCTCTTATATCACAGGGTAAGAGCCGTCATGTGCAGTGTATACACGTGTGTGCAGTGACATGTAATGGAGGAGCACCAGCCTCTTATATCACAGGGTAAGAGCCGTCATGTGCAGTGTATACACGTGTGTGCAGTGACATGTAATGGAGGAGCACCAGCCTCTTATATCACAAGGTAAGAGCCGCCATGTGCAGTGTATACACGTGTGTGCAGTGACATGTAATGGAGGAGCACCAGCCTCTTATATCACAGGGTAAGAGCCGTCATGTGCAGTGTATACACGTGTGTGCAGTGACATGTAATGGAGGAGCACCAGCCTCTTATATCACAGGGTAAGAGCCGTCATGTGCAGTGTATACACGTGTGTGCAGTGACATGTAATGGAGGAGCACCAGCCTCTTATATCACAGGGTAAGAGCCGTCATGTGCAGTGTATACACGTGTGTGCAGTGACATGTAATGGAGGAGCACCAGCCTCTTATATCACAGGGTAAGAGCCGTCATGTGCAGTGTATACACGTGTGTGCAGTGACATGTAATGGAGGAGCACCAGCCTCTTATATCACAGGGTAAGAGCCGTCATGTGCAGTGTATACCCGTGTGTGCAGTGACATGTAATGGAGGAGCACCAGCCTCTTATATCACAAGGTAAGAGCCGTCATGTGCAGTGTATACACGTGTGTGCAGTGACATGTAATGGAGGAGCCCCAGCCTCTTATATCACAGGGTAAGAGCCGTCATGTGCAGTGTATACACGTGTGTGCAGTGACATGTAATGGAGGAGCACCAGCCTCTTATATCACAGGGTAAGAGCCGTCATGTGCAGTGTGTACACGTGTGTGCAGTGACATGTAATGGAGGAGCACCAGCCTCTTATATCACAGGGTAAGAGCCGTCATGTGCAGTGTGTACACGTGTGTGCAGTGACATGTAATGGAGGAGCACCAGCCTCTTATATCACAGGGTAAGAGCCGTCATGTGCAGTGTATACACGTGTGTGCAGTGACATGTAATGGAGGAGCACCAGCCTCTTATATCACAGGGTAAGAGCCGTCATATGCAGTGTGTACACGTGTGTGCAGTGACATGTAATGAAGGCGCACCAGCCTCTTATATCACAAGGTAGGACCCGTCATGTGCAGTGTATACACGTGTGTGCAGTGACATGTAATGGAGGAGCACCAGCCTCTTATATCACAAGGTAAGACCCGCCATGTGCAGTGTATACACGTGTGTGCAGTGACATGTAATGGAGGAGCACCAGCCTCTTATATCACCAGGTAAGAGCCGTCATGTGCAGTGTATACACGTGTGTGCAGTGACATGTAATGGAGGAGCACCAGCCTCTTATATCACCAGGTAAGAGCCGTCATGTGTAGTGTATACACGTGTGTGCAGTGACATGTAATGGAGGAGCACCAGCCTCTTATATCACAAGGTAAGAGCCGTCATGTGCAGTGTGTGCAGTGACATGTAATGGAGGAGCACCAGCCTCTTATATCACAGGGTAAGAGCCGTCATGTGCAGTGTATACACGTGTGTGCAGTGACATGTAATGGAGGAGCCCCAGCATCTTATATCACAGGGTAAGAGCCGTCATGTGCAGTGTGTACACGTGTGTGCAGTGACATGTAATGGAGGCGCACCTTCCTCTTATATCACAAGGTAGGACCCGTCATGTGCAGTGTATACACGTGTGTGCAGTGACATGTAATGGAGGAGCACCAGCCTCTTATATCACCAGGTAAAAGCCGTCATGTGTAGTGTATACACGTGTGTGCAGTGACATGTAATGGAGGAGCACCAGCCTCTTATATCACAGGGTAAGAGCCGTCATGTGCAGTGTATACACGTGTGTGCAGTGACATGTAATGGAGGAGCACCAGCCTCTTATATCACAAGGTAAGAGCCGTCATGTGCAGTGTATACACGTGTGTGCAGTGACATGTAATGGAGGAGCACCAGCCTCTTATATCACAGGGTAAGAGCCGTCATGTGCAGTGTATACACGTGTGTGCAGTGACATGTAATGGAGGAGCACCAGCCTCTTATATCACAAGGTAAGAGCCGTCATGTGCAGTGTATACACGTGTGTGCAGTGACATGTAATGGAGGAGCACCAGCCTCTTATATCACAAGGTAAGAGCCTCATGTGCAGTGTATACACGTGTGTGCAGTGACATGTAATGGAGGAGCACCAGCCTCTTATATCACAAGGTAAGAGCCGTCATGTGCAGTGTGTGCAGTGACATGTAATGGAGGAGCACCAGCCTCTTATATCACAGGGTAAGAGCTGTCATGTGCAGTGTATACACGTGTGTGCAGTGACATGTAATGGAGGAGCACCAGCCTCTTATATCACAGGGTAAGAGCCGTCACATGCAGTGTATACACGTGTGTGCAGTGACATGTAATGGAGGAGCACCAGCCTCTTATATCACAAGGTAAGAGCCGTCATGTGCAGTGTATACACGTGTGTGCAGTGACATGTAATGGAGGAGCACCAGCCTCTTATATCACAAGGTAAGAGCCGTCATGTGCAGTGTATACACGTGTGTGCAGTGACATGTGATGGAGGAGCACCAGCATCTTATATCACAGGGTAAGAGCCGTCATGTGCAGTGTATACACGTGTGTGCAGTGACATGTAATGAAGGAGCACCAGCCTCTTATATCACAGGGTAAGAGCCGTCATGTGCAGTGTATACACGTGTGTGCAGTGACATGTAATGAAGGAGCACCAGCCTCTTATATCACAGGGTAAGAGCCGTCATGTGTAGTGTATACACGTGTGTGCAGTGACATGTAATGGAGGAGCACCAGCCTCTTATATCACAAGGTAAGAGCCGTCATGTGCAGTGTATACACGTGTGTGCAGTGACATGTAATGGAGGAGCACCAGCCTCTTATATCACAGTGTAAGAGCCGTCATGTACAGTGTATACACGTGTGTGCAGTGACATGTAATGGAGGAGCACCAGCCTCTTATATCACAGGGTAAGAGCCGTCATGTGCAGTGTATACACGTGTGTGCAGTGACATGTAATGGAGGAGCACCAGCCTCTTATATCACAGGGTAAGAGCCGTCATGTGCAGTGTATACACGTGTGTGCAGTGACATGTAATGGAGGAGTACCAGCCTCTTATATCACAGGGTAAGAGCCGCCATGTGCAGTGTGTACACGTGTGTGCAGTGACATGTAATGGAGGAGCACCAGCCTCTTATATCACAGGGTAAGAGCCGTCATGTGCAGTGTATACACGTGTGTGCAGTGACATGTAATGGAGGAGCACCAGCCTCTTATATCACAGGGTAAGACCCGTCATGTGCAGTGTATACACGTGTGTGCAGTGACATGTAATGGAGGAGCACCAGCCTCTTATATCACAGGGTAAGACCCGTCATGTGCAGTGTATACACGTGTGTGCAGTGACATGTAATGGAGGAGCACCAGCCTCTTATATCACAAGGTAAGAGCCGTCATGTGCAGTGTATACACGTGTGTGCAGTGACATGTAATGGAGGAGCACCAGCCTCTTATATCACAGTGTAAGAGCCGTCATGTACAGTGTATACACGTGTGTGCAGTGACATGTAATGGAGGAGCACCAGCCTCTTATATCACAGGGTAAGAGCCGTCATGTGCAGTGTATACACGTGTGTGCAGTGACATGTAATGGAGGAGCACCAGCCTCTTATATCACAGGGTAAGAGCCGTCATGTGCAGTGTATACACGTGTGTGCAGTGACATGTAATGGAGGAGTACCAGCCTCTTATATCACAGGGTAAGAGCCGTCATGTGCAGTGTGTACACGTGTGTGCAGTGACATGTAATGGAGGAGCACCAGCCTCTTATATCACAAGGTAAGACCCCTCATGTGCAGTGTGTGCAGTGACATGTAATGTAGTTTCCACAGTTTCTTCTCACATTACTTTAGACAAATCAACTGAAAGGTGGCATAAAGCAGGATGTGCTCAACCCAAAAATGCAGTTGTGCATATATATACAGGGGAGCAGATCCTGCACTTGTGGCCCGTTGCTAATAGCGATCCCCAGCAAAAATGCATACGGTGGAGGATGCCCGCAGCGGACCACAAGTACCACAATAGACATCCTACACGAGATGGCAATTGTGTGGATGTGATAAATAATATAACAATATAGCAATAACAAATGACAAGACAGGTGCACCCTGCGGTCTTACTAAGCCCTCAAACTGATGTTAAAATTGAGAGATTAGTCAACATGTCCTGCTGTGGAGGACATGTCTGAGCCCGAGCACCATGACAAGGTCTCTCAAGTAGCTCGGGACCTAACACTCACCTACCTGTGCCGTATGGGCAATACCAGGGGCCAGTGGGCATTACAGGAATGTATAGGCCGACTCACAGCAGACTCCTCAGTCACCTCCAGCATGTAGCCATGCCTGCAATGGGAGGAGGGAGAAGGCTGTGAGCCCCACCCCAGACTGGCTGATATGGCCCAGGCCTCACAGGTGCCCCTAAATGTAGCCTGTGGATGGAAAACAGGCTACATTACTTTAGAGGCTATGTGTTCTTTATATGTCAGTCATATCCATAGAGCTCCAGTCACATGTTGGGAGCGTGTCCTTCTGGCCTCCATCGGGCCGGTATGGTGGACTACACTGCTCTATCAGAAGCGTCCTGTAAAATCCGTGTTCCGCAGCGTATACATTGTAGATTATACATGGAGCTTATGGACAATGTCCGCCCCTGTGTGACTGTATAGAGCCTGACCTCGGAGCTTCTGTCAGAGGGAGATATTAGGAGCCCCTATGCACACATGTTCTGCTGGAGGCTCAGACGTGGTGTGAACAGGTCCTTACTTTTATAAGGAGAGTCCGTCATAGAGACTTTCCAGTCGTTCTCCTGCCCTTCATGTCTGGGATCCTCTAGTCACTCCACAAGCAGAGAAGATACAACCTGCTACACGTGACTTTGAGGAGGAGGTCGGGCCCCCTGCAGCAGGAGCATGGATTACTACAAGCCACATTCAGAGGAGCCGGACAGTCACAGAAATGTCTGCAGCTCATCTGCTATGTGTGAATGCGCTCCTAGATAACCAGTGACTGATCTGTGCTGCTCTTATAATCTGTCCAACCTGGTCATTGTAAGGTTCCCCCTACATGGAAACAGGACACGACAGGCAAGTTCTGCAGGGGCGGGGCTTAAGATGCGCCATTGTGACAGAAAAGCCATTCACCAGGTGGTATAGAGATGGAAGTGTGTCGCCGTGCAGCAGATCTGTCCTCCAGCCTGAGCCGCTGTGAGAAATGTGGAGCTTCTACATATCACACAGGATTAGTAAATCTGCCTCATTGTTCAGCCAATGACTGTGGAGGTGTCCAGACCCTGAGGAGCAAAACAGCTCCAACCATGATGCTCCTTATTGTATTAAAGTGATGCCCAGTTGATCTTAAAGGGCAAAATGTGTTGGCAGAGAGCAGGGCTCGTTTCCAGACATGGTCCGGCTTTTCAAATTTTTGTGTTTTATCAAGTCATGATTTACTGTATATATATATTAAGTCATGACCCGGTGTAAACCAGAATCCTGGACTTTGTCAGGAAGTTCTAGAAGCTTTGTAAGGCTGGGATCACAAGGGCAGTGTTTTTTGGCCAAAGCCAGGAGTGAGAATGAATGGCGTCTACGTAATAGGAGTGTTATGTTTTTTGTTTAGATACAAAATACAAATTTTAATTTTTATCTTAACAGAAAATCCCAGTAAGAATTCTGAGGGAAACCTTATGTTATCACTGAATTATAAAGCAGAAGATGAAGACATCATGCAGTGCTCTTCAGGAGAAAACCTAAATGTACATCCAGGACTTCACAGTACAGATCTATCATATAATCCTCCTGTTCATGAGGAATCTTCATCTGACCAATCACAGATTGCCACCACAAGTGCAGGTCAGGAAGGGGGTGAAAGGTTTCAAGAGATCACTAAAAGATCAAATCTTTCCACAGACAGAAAAAATCACACAAGAAAGAAGACAATTTCATGTCTAAAATGTGGGAAATATTTTACATATAAATCACATCTTATTATACATGAGAGAAGCCACACAGGAGAGAAGCCGTATTCATGTTCAGAATGTGGGAAGTGCTTCATGGATAAATCAGTTCTTAATAGACATGAGAGAAGTCACACAGGAGAGAAGCCACATTCATGTTCAGAATGTGGGAAATGTTTTACGCAGAAACCAAGTCTTGTTGCACATCAGAGAAGTCACAGAGGAGAGAAGCTGTATTCATGTTCAGAATGTGGAAAACGTTTTACAGTTAGACAATCTCTTGTTAAACATGTGCTACGTCACACAGGAGAGAAGCCGTATTCATGTTCAGAATGTGAGCAATGTTTTATGAGAAAATCAGATCTTGTTAGTCATGAGAGAAATCACAGAAGAGTAAGATTACGATCACAATTCCAGAATTTAGACTTTGGTTTTGATTCCAATTAAAGAATTATGTTACTCGAGAATAAAATAACACAAAGAAATACCCACAGTAACCCTATGTTGCCCATTATGTGAGGAGGTATTTGTTTTCTATTACTGAGCCAGTTACTTACCCACATACAGACATTTTCTCCCAGTCCAAGTGTTCTCATTTTATATACTAACCTTTTATGAGGTACAGTGTCAAATGCTTTGGAGAAGTCCAGATATACGACATCCATTGATTCCCCGCTGTCAAGTCTAGAACTTACCACTGCATAGAAATTGATTCAATTAGTTTGACATGACCGATCCCTCATGAAGCCATGCTGATATGGCGTTATTTGCTTATTTTCATTGAGGTACTCCAAGATAGCATCTCTCAAAAACAGTTTACCTACGACAGATGTTAAACTTACCGGCCTATAGTTTCGGGGCTCTGTTTTTGGACCCTTTTTGAATATTGTCCCCACATTTGCTATGCGCCAATCCTGTGGTACATTCCCTGTCAGTATAGAGTCCTTAAATATCAGAAATAAGGGTCTGGCTATGACATTACTTAATTCTCTTAGGATATGGGGGTGTATGCCATCTGGTCCTGGCGATTTGTCTATTATTTTTAAGAAGCCACTGTACTTCTTCCTGGGTCAGCCTGGGCACTTTTAATGGGGAATTTACTTTTACATTCTGCATTTCATTTGACAATTTATTTTCCTCAGTGAATACAGTGGAGAAAAAAATATTTAACAGCTTTGCTTTCTCCTCGTCGCTCTCTGCAACACCCCCCTCATTACTCTGTAAAGGCCTCACACCTTCAGATTTATACTTTTTACCATTTATATAATTTAAGAACGTTTTAGGGTTAGTTTTGCTCTCCTTGGCAATTAATCTCTCGGTCTCTAGTTTGGTTGCTTTTATTTATTTTTTACATATTCTATTTTTTTCCTTATAGTTTATCAGTGCTTCCTCGCTATCCTCCTGTTTTAGTGATTTATATGCTTTCTTTTTGTCATTTATTGCTTATTTTACATTTCTATTTATCCACATTGGTTTCTTGTTACTTAACCTTTTATTCCCATAAGGTATGTACCTCTCACAATGAGAATTTAGGATGCTTTTAAAAATCTCCCATTTTGTGGCTGTATTTTTATTTTTGAGGACTTTGTCCCAGTTAGTAAGGCCTATGGCCTCGCTTAGTTGGCTAAATTGTGCTTTTTTGAAGTTTGGTATTTTTGTTCCTCCCTTTAGAAACGCTCTTTTGAAGGATAATTGGAAGGTTATTACTTTATGGTCATGTGGTGTCTCACAGGGTGAGGTAATTGAGGGTGTATATGTGTCTCCCAGGTTCCTAGCATGGGCTGAAGAAAGCTATTTAGGGAAAGGGTTAAAAACCTAAGCCTGGGTCCTGATGAGCTGCACATGGGGAGTTGCTAGATAACTGGGCTGGCAAAAAGGTTTGCTCAGAACTCCCCAGGAGCTGGAGAAGCCACATCTCACTGAGGAACCTCTGAAGGTCCAGAGCTGAAAAACTGCAAGTATCACAGGTTGCTGTTCAGACTGTGTGGTTATTTTGCGTGGGCTGAGGTTAGCACAGCCACGTCCTAGAGAGGGAACTATTGTTTAGTTAGAGCCTGGACAAGGCTAGGTGTTCTGTTTATGATTTGTGTTTTGTTCAACCTGTGAAATAAAGCTGGCAGGATGCCAGTGTAACTGCACTTCAGGCTCGGGGGTCTCCTTGCGGTAGATATCTGACTAATCCCCCTGCCTGTTCACCCCTGGAAAGGGGAGCTGGGCAACAGACCACCACAGTTGGTGTCGGATGTGGGCAGCGACACCTCAGAAAAGCTGGATACTGCAGTGTTGTTGCTGGGTGCGAACTTAAAGGAACAGAAGCCTGTTTGATCGCTGGAGCAGGTTGCTGCTGAATACTGCTATATTACAAAAAACCTGTGTGGGTTTAAAGTGGACTGGTGGCTGGGCAGCCGGTTGCTAAGGGTAACGGCCGCCTACTTTTTGGTTTCTGGGACTTGATAACCGGTTTATGTCCTGGGTAAAACCTGCTACATTGCTGCCCAGAGAGACTCCTGGCATGGAGGATATGTTAAAAGCTTTGCTGCAAGCCACTGCAGCCCAGCAACATGCAACCAAAGTGCAGCAAGAAGCAAACCGGCAGACAGAGGATCTGACGCGGTCTATGGCCATGCAACTTACCGCTCTAACCGAGATGCAAAACAAAGATCGGGTTGCTTTGACTGAGGTGGTGCAGCGCTTTGCAGAGCAGACCCCTAGGTTGACTGAAAGTGGCCTCATGGGAAAAAAGGATATATGTGCTGGGAACTACCTACAAAAGATGGCTGTCACGGATTATGTGGAGGCTTACTTGATGACCTTTGAGCGCACTGCGGAGCGTGAAAGGTGGCCACCAGAACAGTGGGCAGGGTTGATAGCCTCCTTTCTGAGTGGAGAGGCTCAGAAGTCTTATTATGATTTGGATCCTGCTGACGCTCAGGATTACTGTAAGCTGAAAGCCGAGATTTTGGCCCGTTTGGGAGTCACTTTGTCAGTTCGGGCCCAAAGATTGCACCATTGGGTGTTTCAGGCAGACAAACCAGCTCGCTCCCAAATGTACGATCTAATACACTTAAATAAAAAGTGGTTACAACCAGATGTTCTATCAGCTCCAGAGGTTGTCCAGCGTGTGGTAGTGGACAGATATCTTAGAGCTCTTCCACCAGAATTATGCAAGTGGGTTACCCACGGTGACCCTAACAGTGCAGATGAGTTGGTCTCTCTGGTGGAAAGATATGCGGAGGACCTGATACGGAAGCCCCACCTGACACAGGAAAGTGGTCGGCAGGGGGGTGCTCCTGCGAGGGGTGCGGCCCCTAAAAGGGATACAAGGTCCAAAGCTGAAGTCTGGCCAGAACGCACCGAGAGGGCCAAGACTGATTTATTTAGACCAGAACCTATCAAATGCTTCCGGTGTAGGGGACCAGGACATATTGCGGCTAACTGCCCGTTAAACTCTGAACCCATGCAGTGTGATATGAGTACTATGCCAACCATGAAATCTCTGTTTGCCAAAGTGGTTTGTTCTACTGAGACCCCTGAAAAGGTTGATAAACATCTGTGTCCGGTGTCCGTAGAAGGGAGAGAGGTGCAGGCTCTCCTTGATACTGGCAGTATGATCACATTAGTCAAAGCCAGTTTGGTAAACTCCGATAGCTTACAGACTCAAACAGTAGGGGTCACCTGTATTCATGGAGACACTCGCAAGTATAATACAGCGCTGGTTACCATAGGAACTGTGCTCAATAGGAACTAGCGGTAATGCCTACTCTCTTGTATGATGTAATACTGGGGAGGGATTTTCCTTTTTTCTGGGAATTGTGGGGAAAAAGGGGCACAGAGCCTGAGCCTCTTAAGGAGTTTCTGCCGTCGTCCTTTTGATGTAATGTCCGGGGATACCGAAACCACTGATGTAAGTGGGGAGCCAGAGGAGAGGGTTGACAATGTCTTAGCGGATATAAAGGTTTCACACGACAATTTTGCCACATCGCAGCTGAATGACCCTACTTTGGTTCGGGTCCGGGAAAATGTAAAAATAATAGATGGAGTACTGGTTTACCCAGGTGACACGCTTGCTTATCCCCATATGGCGATGCAAAATAACTTGCTGTATCAGATGGTCAAGCAAGGTGAAGACATTGTTGAGCAACTGATAGTTCCCAAGCCGTTTCGGAAGACTGTCTTGGATCTAGCCCACAGTCATTTGTTGGGGGGACATCTTGGGATGGAAAAAACAAAAGAACGAATTTTAATGCATTTCTTTTGGCCAGGGCTAGTAGCAGAGGTCCGGGATTACTGTGCGTCTTGTCCGGAGTGCCAATACACAGCTCCGTCCCCTAACTTTAGAAGCCCACTGGTACCCTTGCCCATTGTAGAAGTGCCATTTGAACGAATAGCTATGGATCTGGTAGGCCCTATTGTGAAATCAGCTCGGGGACATCAGTACATACTGGTGATCCTAGACTACGCCACCCGATATCCAGAAGCTATTCCGTTAAGAAATATGACGGCAAAGACCATAGCCAAGGAGCTGGTCCAGCTGTTTAGTAGGGTTGGGATCCCTAAAGAGATCTTAACGGATCAGGGCACCCCATTTATGTCCCGGGTGACCAAAGAATTGTGTCGGCTATTCAGGGTGAAGCATATCCGAACCTCCATCTACCATCCCCAAACGGATGGATTGGTGGAAAGATTCAATAAAACCCTTAAAAACATGTTGAGAAAAGTAATTGCTAAGGATGGGAGGGACTGGGATTGCCTACTTCCTTATTTAATGTTCGCCATACGAGAAGTACCACAATCATCTACGGGGTTTTCACCCTTTGAACTTCTGTATGGTAGGCAGCCCCGAGGGCTACTCGACGTAGCTAAAGAAACATGGGAGCAAGAATCGACCCCCTACCGCAGTGTAATTGAGCATGTATCGATGATGCAGGACCGGATCAAGGCAGTCATGCCCTTGGTTCGAGAACATATGCAGCAAGCTCAGCAGGCCCAAAGTAGAATATATAACCGAGGGGCAAAACTGCGTCATTTTAGTCCAGGGGACCGGGTGCTCGTGTTAATACCCACCGTAGAGAGCAAATTCTTAGCAAAATGGCAAGGGCCCTTCACCATTATTAAAAATAAGCGAGGTGAACTATCTAGTTCATCAGCCTGGGAAGAGAAAACCTGAACAGAACTATCATATTAACCTGATAAAGCCCTGAAAGATAGGGAAGCTTTGGTGGTAAACTCAGTACCACCAAGCTACACTGTACCCGAGGTTAGAATTGCAGAGTCCCTGTTTCCCCATCAAAAACAGGAGTCGCAGGAATTCATAATGAGGAATAAAGATTTCTTCTCGGAACTGCCTGGCCTTACTCATGTGATAAAACACGATATAGTCACAGAACCCAGGGTTAAGGTGAAGATTAAGCCCTACCGGGTCCCCCGAGCGAGGCGCGAGGTCATTACGCAAGAGATTAATAAGATGTTAGACCTAGGGGTAATAGAAGAGTCCGTAAGTGAGTGGTCCAGCCCCATCGTTTTAATTCCCAAACCCGATGGGACCATCAGGTTCTGTAATGACTATCGCCAGTTAAACTCGGTCTCGAAGTTTGACGCCTACCCAATGGCGAGAGTAGATGAGCTAATAGACAAGTTGGGTAATGCTCGGTACTTAACAACACTGGATTTGACAAAAGGGTACTGGCAAATTCCGCTAACTGAAAGGGCCAAGGAAAAGACTGCTTTTTCCGCACCCAGCGGTCATTTCCAGTACACTAGGTTGCCATTTGGACTCCATGGGGCCCCAGCGACATTTCAGCGTATGATGGATAGGGTCCTAAGGCCACATATTAGTTATACATCAGCGTATCTGGATGATGTAATAGTCTACAGTAGCGACTGGGAGTCCCATCTACAAAAAGTGCAGGCGGTCGTAGATTCACTGAGACAGGCAGGCCTCACTGCAAACCCAAAAAGTGTGCCATCGGCTTGGAAGAAGCCAAGTATTTGGGATACACCATTGGGCGTGGTCTGATCAAACCCCAGCTAAACAAAACGGAAGCAATACAAAACTGGCCTAGACCCTTAAACAAGAAGCAAGTGAAATCATTTCTGGGTATTGCAGGGTATTACAGAAGGTTTATCCCTAATTTTGCATCTAGGGCGGTGCCCTTAACCGATCTTACAAAAGGGAAAAATTCGGTAATGGTAAAATGGAACCCAGAGGCCGAGAGGGCGTTCCAATCCTTGAAGCAAGCCCTGTGCTCCCAGCCGGTACTGATATGTCCGGATTTTAAAAACCATTCTTGGTTCAAACTGATGCTTCAGAGGCGGGGTTAGGAGCAGCGTTGTCACAAATAATTGATGGGGAAGAACACCCTGTCTTATACATAAGTCGGAAGCTGAATGATCATGAAAAGAGGTATGCCACTGTAGAGAAAGAGGGTTTGGCCATTAAGTGCGCCCTGGAATCTCTCAAATACTACCTACTGGGGAGAGAATTCACCCTCATTACAGATCATGCACCCCTAAAGTGGATGCAGAATAACAAGGAAAAGAATAGTAGGGTTACCAGGTGGTTTCTGTCCCTCCAGCCTTTTAGGTTCACAGTACAACACCGAGCAGGCAGCCTCCAAGGAAATGTGGATAGTTTGTCTTGTACATACTGTTTGTCAAGCCAAGGTGCCCCAACCAATAGGTTAGTGCAAAGGGGGGGGAAATGTGGTGTCTCACAGGGTGAGGTAATTGAGGGTGTATATGTGTCTCCCAGGTTCCTAGCATGGGCTGAAGAAAGCTATTTAGGGAAAGGGTTAAAAACCTAAGCCTGGGTCCTGATGAACTGCACATGGGGGGTTGCTAGATAACTGGGCTGGCAAAAAGGTTTGCTCAGAACTCCCCAGGAGCTGGAGAAGCCACATCTCACTGAGGAACCTCTGAAGGTCCAGAGCCAAAAAACTGCAAGTATCACAGGTTGCTGTTCAGACTGTGTGGTTATTTTGCGTGGGCTGAGGTTAGCACAGCCACGTCCTAGAGAGGGAACTATTGTTTAGTTAGAGCCTGGACTAGGCTAGGTGTTCTGTTTATGATTTGTGTTTTGTTCAACCTGTGAAATAAAGCTGGCAGGATGCCAGTGTAACTGCACTTCGGGCTCCTGAGGTCTCCTTGCGGTAGATATCTGACTAATCCCCCTGCCTGTTCACCCCTGGAAAGGGGAGCTGGGCAACAGACCACCACAGTCACTATTTCCCAGGTGTCCCCCGACCTGCACATCTGTTGTTCTGTCAGGTCTATTGGTTAATACTAAGTCCAGTATGGCCGTCCCTCTAGTCGGGTCCTGAACCAGTTGGGAAAGGTAATTGTCTTTGGTTATTGCCAAGAACCTGTTTCCTTTATGGGATGTACAGCTTTCAGTTTCCCAGTCGATCTGTGGAGTTCCCCCATAATAACCACCTTAATATGATTTGCCGCCTCGTCTATCCCGTTTAGTAATAGATTTTCTGTGGACTCTGGTATATTAGGTGGTTTATAATACACTCCTATTAGTAATTTATTATTGTTTTTGGCTCCATGTATCTCTACCCACAGTGACTCCACCTGTTCATGTCCCTCACTTATATCTTCTCGGACTGTGCGCTTTACATAAAGGCCGACCCCTCCACAGGACTTTACATAAAGGCAGACCCCTCCCCCTCTCCGGTTTTGATGATCCTTTCTAAACAGACTATAACCCTGTACATTAACTGCCCAGTCATAGCTATCATCCAGCCATGTCTCAGTTATTCCCACTGTCATAGTCCTCCTCACACATAACTAATTCCAGTTCCCCAGTTTTATTAGTCAGGTTTCTGGCATTAGAATACATATAATTAAGAGGTTTATGTATATTATTTACCCTACACTTTACCTTCTAAACTGTTCTAGTCCTTCCATTCCTCTCCCAGTCCCATTACCTCGCCCCCGGTCTCTATCTGCACCATCTTCCCCTCCTATAATGTAATTACCCACCAGTCCCACTACCTCGCCCCCAGTCTCTATCTGCACTATCTTCCCCTCCTATAACGTAATTACCCTCCCCCCCAGTCCCTAGTTTAAACACTCCTCCAACCTTCTCACCATCTTCTCCCCCACAGCTGCCCCTATCCCATTGAGGTGCAGCCCGTCCCTACGGTAGAGCCTGTAGCCGACAGAGAAGTCGGCCCAGTTCTCCAGGAACCCGAACCCCTCCTTCCTACACCAGCTCTTGAGCCACTTGTTAACCTCCCTAATCTCCCGCTGCCTCTCTTCTGTGGCTCAAGGTACAGGCAGTATTTTGGAAAACACTACCTTTGAGGTCCTTGCCCTAAGCTTGTGACCTAAATCCCTGAAATTATTTTTAAGGACTCTCCTCCTACCTTTCATTTTGTCATTGGTTCCGATATGGACCATGACCGTTTGATCTTCTCCAGCCCTTCCCAGTAATCTGTCAGCCCGATCCGCGATGTGTTGAACTCAAGCGCCAGGAAGTCAACACACTGTTCAACGATCCCGGTCTTTGTGACAGATCGCCCTATCTGTACCCCTAAAAATGGAGTCTCCCACTACCAGCACCTGTCTGGCCTGCCCTGCTCTCCTGGTCCCCTGCTTACTGGAGCCGGCATTCCCCTGACTGGCAGAGGAAGGGTCCGGTTGCAGCAGTGCTGTCCCTGAACTGACAACCCCTCATCTGCCAACCTTGCAAACTTGTTGGGGTGTGTTAGATCAGGGCTAGCCTCCCTGGCACTCTACCCCGCTTTCTTACGGTTATCCAGCTAGCTACCTCACTTCCTTCAGCCTCCTTGCTACCACCCTCCCCCTCATCTACCCCGTAGAGCGCTTGCTCAGTAAGCAGCAAACTCTTTTACAAATTGTCAATGCTTTTCAGTGTTGAAACTCACCCGGTTAGATACTCGATGTGCAATTCCAAACGGCCAATTTGCTCACATTTTGAACAAAGATATGCCACCTCAAACGGCTGCTCCAGGACTGCAGACATTCGACAAGATGTGCACTGGACGGCGTTGTCAATAATGGAACACATAATAAATGGAGATTACGAAGAAATAAGAAAAAATACAATATAGTGCAGTGATAAGAATCTAACTTGCTGTAGTCCCCTCCCAAATTCCCTGAATCTCAAGTCATGTAATCTAAAGTCACACACTTAATACATAAATTGTGTGTAATGAAGAAGGAATAGCCGGGACGGCACTCAACACACTAAACTTGTTTAAGCGATGCTTTCTTTATTGAAGATTCGTGGTCATTCGACCTAACTTCGGCAGCGGGGCAGACAGCCTTGGCGTGGACGTCCGCAGCAGGCGACGGCCGTTTCGCGCAAACGCGCTTCCTCAGGCACTGACGTAGGAGACGTACTACACTCCTCCTCCTTATGTAGGCAGGTCTGCGTATTGCTGAGATCCACAGGCGCTGCCCCACCGTATAGAGGTAAAAACATACAAGCGGACATACACATTAATAGAGACAAACAAACATAACTCTGCACAAATATACAGTTTTACAGGAACATGTTCAGATCTATTTTATCGTTTAGACCCAGATCACCTGTAGCGTGAGTACGCAGTATCCAGCGTGCCTCCCGTTGTAATAGGAGGCGATGTCTATCGCCTCCTCTGCGTGGGAGTTTACCACTTCTAACCCACAAAAGGATAAAGTTTTTAAACTACCTCCATGTGCTGTGCGGAAATGGTCAATGACTCTGGGGCAGCCCTTTCCAGAGCTGATAGAGTTTACATGTTCTCTAATTCTCTCAAAGAGACATCGTATTGTTTTACCAATATAAAAACGTCCGCACTCGCAAAACAAGGCGTATACTACGAACGTGCTTTTGCAATTGATAAAACAATTCACCCTGTGGCTGACCCCAGAGATACAGACCACTCTCCTTTGATTGTTATACCTACACATGGAACAACTCCCACATCTGAAATTGCCTACCGGGATATTACGGGTTAACCAGTTCCCAGAGGTGTCAGGTTGGAATATGCTGGATACCAATTTATTCCTCAAGGTTGGACTCCTGCGGAATGCAATTATGGGTCTGGAGCTGGTAACAATGTCCAAATCAGTGTCCCGTTTCAAAATGTCCCAGTTTTTATAAATCGATGCACGTATATGCTCAGCCATGGGGGTATAATTAAATGATAGGACAAACCGGTTGTCTCCTTTTCTCCTTTTCCCTCCACCTTCTTTAGCCATCTCCACTTTTTCAGCTTTCTTACCATACAAAAGACTCAAATGTGTATGTTCTCTCCCTACTTTCTCCATATCCTGTGTAATTCCCTTTTCAGGATATCCTCTATTCATGAGGCGATCCTTTAACTCCATTGCTTGTTTCCAATACCCAATATCTGTGCTATTTAGTTGGCGCAGCCTCAAAAACTGGCCATACGGTACAGATTTTTTCACGGAGTATGGATGGTGGCTGTCGTGGCGGAGCAAGGAGTTGGTCGCCGTGGGCTTCCTAAAGCCCTCCGTGACCAAACCGTCGCTCTGAGCCCGGACAGCCACGTCCAAAAACTCCAATTGGTTATCACCGAACTGCATGGTGAATCTCATGCCCATATCATTCGAATTCAAATAAGATAGAAATTCTTCACATTGTATTCTTGGGCCTGACCATATCATAAAGATATCGTCCACAAACGGAAAAAGGCTTTTATATAACTCACATACGGATTCCTAGGAGAGAAAACATACCGGTCTTCAAGTCTAGCTAGATACAAATTCGCAAATGTGCAAGACATGGGGGTCCCCATGGCCGTGCCAAGTCTTTGTCTATACCATTGGGCATTAAACATAAATACATTGTTCATCAAGATAAACCGAAGAGAGTCACTCACAAAATCACAGAAACGGTCACTTTTGCCATTATTCTGTACAATGACGCGGATCGCCTCCACACCCGCATCTTGTGGGATGCGGGTGTAGAGGCTCTCCACGTCAAATGATACCATCTGGTCCCCTTCCTGCCACACCACCGCTTGTAGTGATCGCAAAAAATCACTAGTATCCTTGATATACGCCGGAGCACTAGTCAACAAAGGACGTAATAACCAGTCCATGTATTTGGATAATGCTTCAGTGACCGAACCGACCCCCGAGACGATCGGACGACCCGGGGGCCGGTCCAGGCATTTATGTATCTTCGGCAGAAAATACCAACATGGGCGGGAAGGGTGAGATGGGACTAGTTGATCAAACATTTTCTTATTTAGAAAACCCGCCTCGATATATCCATGAACAAGATTACTCAATTGTTGTAATATATCCGGCGTGGGGTCCCCCCGTATCCGCTTATACACTGTTTGATCATCTAACTGTCTCATCGATTCCTCATAATAATAGGTCCTTGACATAAGGACCACATTGCCCCCCTTGTCCGCTGGTTTCACAACAATATCCTTCTGTTCACGGAGCCAATTCAACGCTTGTAATTCCTCCTGACTAATATTTAACTCCTCTCTAGGATACAGGACAGCACGTACATCTCTTAGTACCTGTTGATAAAAATATCAATGCTGCTTCCAGCCGGATCAAGGGGACAAAATGTGGACCTGATCCCCCTCGAAACTGTTCAATTTCTACCACCTCTGAGGTTTGTGTTTCAGAGCAATCCTCACTCAATAATTGCAAACATTCTCTTTCCACTGAACTCAATTTTGTGTCGATGTTCAAGGCAAAGGGGTCTGGTACAACCGGAATCTGACCTTCTGAGACATGTGGAGTAAACTGTAAGTTATTGCCAAGCCACTTATTCAATAATAGCTTTCTGACTGATTTATATAGGTCAACTTCAAAGGAGACTGGATCAAAGTGTTCCGTTAGGCTGTACCCAAGCCCTCGTTCAAGGACCGGGTACAGCCCAAAGGTAACACCCGTCCTGTTAAATTCACAACCAGTGTCCCATGAGCCTCAATGTCTTCTTGGGCTCTGATATTTAACTCCTCCAGGACACTTGCTTCCTGACACGATTCGACTTTCTCATTGGTTTTTCGTTTATTCCGCCGGCCTCTCCGGATGCTTCTCCTAAAGGGTCACAACCAATGTTGCCTTCATTTAATTTTGGAGTGACTGAATCATCCGATGCACTCGATTCTGATTCACTGGTCCAAAAATCACTTTTGGGGCGTCTGCCCCTTCTCTTTCTTTGGTATTTCTTTCTATTCACACTGGGGTTCCAGCTGAAAATCCGACCTGACTCATAGTCCTCCTTATCTCTCACAAACTTATCACGTTTCTTCTCTTTGACCTCAGCCTGTATTACCAACAGCTTTTTATTCAATTTCTTATTAAATGTTTGAATCTGGGTCTCATTCATTCTCGTGAACAGTTCTCCCCTGGCTTTCTCCAACTCGCCCTGTATGCGCTCATACTCAGCAAGATTTCTCTTCAGAACTAAAGCCAGAACCCGGATGGAAAAGTCCAAGTGTAATTCCTGCCACTCCGACATAAAATCGGGATCCTCATTAAACTGTCCCGGTTCTCTGTAGAATCTTAGGCCCTGGGGGACTCTGGTACTTTCGTGGTATGATTTCAAAGATCTGACAGTCCAAAATGAGCGAACCTCACGTTCCGCTAGTTGTGTGACTTTAAATTCTAGCAATTTGGTGCTCAAGTTCTGCAGAGTATCTCGCGTGTTGCACTCTATAAAAAGGCGTCTGCCCCTCTCTGCCATCATTCAGGGAAAATGAGGTTTCTTCAGTTGCCATAATGTACAATTGCTTCACAGAATATGTATATATAACCGGGTATTCTCAGGTGCACATCCAGATAAAGTGAAAGTCCATATATGCGCAAAATGAAAGAATTGTTCTGTGGCACTCAGAGATGCACCCTATATTCAGCTGTGATATGTGTGGGCAACTACCTCACTCCCTATACAAGGATCGCTTCCAATGGTGCTCAGTCCCAAAAGTTGAAGACGATACATAAATTGTGTGTAATGAAGAAGGAATAGCCGGGACGGCACTCACCACACGAAACTTGTTTAAGCGATGCTTTCTTTATTGAAGATTCGTGGTCATTCGACCTAACTCGGCAGCGGGGCAGACAGCCTTGGCGTGGACGTCCGCAGCAGGCACTGGACGTAGGAGACGTACTACACTCCTCCTCCTTATGTAGGCAGGTCTGCGTATTGCTGAGATCCACAGGCGCTGCCCCACCGTATAGAGGTAAAAACATACAAGCGGACATACACATTAATAGAGACAAACAAACATAACTCTGCACAAATATACAGTTTTACAGGAACATGTTCAGATCTATTTTATCCTTTTGTGGGTTAGAAGTGGTTAAACTCCCACGCAGAGGAGGCGATAGACATCGCCTCCTATTACAACGGGAGGCACGCTGGATACTGCGTACTCACGCTACAGGTGATCTAGGTCTAAATGATAAAATAGATCTGAACATGTTCCTGTAAAACTCTATGACGCTCTCCCACTTTCTCTATCATAAATAGGTAAAAATATCACAAATAGTTAAAACATGTTGTGAGGTTAAAAACACCAGATGAAGATGTGAGGGATGAGAATCCATTTTGTATAAACATGTCCTCCATCTTGTGCATATGTGGAAAAATTAATGAGCCAGCTGGCAGGATGTAGGGAGTCTCTGTGTATATAAACCAAATGTGTTCTAGCTGCAAGGCCAAGGTAAGCAGCTCCATCACTCCCCTTATTAGAGTTTGACATACAAGAGAGAGTTGTGTTCCTTCTGAGTTTGGGATGTACTGCTGAAGAATGTCAACTTTTAGATAAGATGCTGCAGAAACTTTTTAATTCTTAGAATTCTGTTTGTATGGTACGGAAGTATTGCCTTTTATGAATAACAAATTAAATCATTAGTTTCGATTTCTTCCCCCTTGGTGGTGTGCCAGATTTGTCTGTGATTATCTGTAGTGTTATAAAGATGTATGCTTGTATGGAATAAAGGAGAGAATTTGATTCAGCAGTGTGTCTGTGTCAGCTCTCTGAGCGCTCATAAACAAAACTTAAATTGGAACCCCAACAATGATAGAGGTGGGAGTTTTGCCATCTCCTCTTCTTTAGCCATCTCCACTTTTTCAGCTTTCTTACCATACAAAAGACTCAAATGTGTATGTTCTCTCCCTACTTTCTCCATATCCTGTGTAATTCCCTTTTCAGGATATCCTCTATTCATGAGGCGATCCTTTAACTCCATTGCTTGTTTCCAATACCCAATATCTGTGCTATTTAGTTGGCGCAGCCTCAAAAACTGGCCATACGGTACAGATTTTTTCACGGAGTATGGATGGTGGCTGTCGTGGCGGAGCAAGGAGTTGGTCGCCGTGGGCTTCCTAAAGCCCTCCGTGACCAAACCGTCGCTCTGAGCCCGGACAGCCACGTCCAAAAACTCCAATTGGTTATCACCGAACTGCATGGTGAATCTCATGCCCATATCATTCGAATTCAAATAAGATAGAAATTCTTCACATTGTATTCTTGGGCCTGACCATATCATAAAGATATCGTCCACAAAACGGAAAAAGGCTTTTATATAACTCACATACGGATTCCTAGGAGAGAAAACATACCGGTCTTCAAGTCTAGCTAGATACAAATTCGCAAATGTGCAAGACATGGGGGTCCCCATGGCCGTGCCAAGTCTTTGTCTATACCATTGGGCATTAAACATAAATACATTGTTCATCAAGATAAACCGAAGAGAGTCACTCACAAAATCACAGAAACGGTCACTTTTGCCATTATTCTGTACAATGACGCGGATCGCCTCCACACCCGCATCTTGTGGGATGCGGGTGTAGAAGGCTCTCCACGTCAAATGATACCATCTGGTCCCCTTCCTGCCACACCACCGCTTGTAGTGATCGCAAAAATCACTAGTATCCTTGATATACGCCGGAGCACTAGTCAACAAAGGACGTAATAACCAGTCCATGTATTTGGATAATGCTTCAGTGACCGAACCGACCCCCGAGACGATCGGACGACCCGGGGGCCGGTCCAGGCATTTATGTATCTTCGGCAGAAAATACCAACATGGGCGGGAAGGGTGAGATGGGACTAGTTGATCAAACATTTTCTTATTTAGAAAACCCGCCTCGATATATCCATGAACAAGATTACTCAATTGTTGTAATATATCCGGCGTGGGGTCCCCCCGTATCCGCTTATACACTGTTTGATCATCTAACTGTCTCATCGATTCCTCATAATAATAGGTCCTTGACATAAGGACCACATTGCCCCCCTTGTCCGCTGGTTTCACAACAATATCCTTCTGTTCACGGAGCCAATTCAACGCTTGTAATTCCTCCTGACTAATATTTAACTCCTCTCTAGGATACAGGACAGCACGTACATCTCTTAGTACCTGTTGATAAAAAATATCAATGCTGCTTCCAGCCGGACAAGGGGGACAAAATGTGGACCTGATCCCCCCTCGAAACTGTTCAATTTCTACCACCTCTGAGGTTTGTGTTTCAGAGCAATCCTCACTCAATAATTGCAAACATTCTCTTTCCACTGAACTCAATTTTGTGTCGATGTTCAAGGCAAAGGGGTCTGGTACAACCGGAATCTGACCTTCTGAGACATGTGGAGTAAACTGTAAGTTATTGCCAAGCCACTTATTCAATAATAGCTTTCTGACTGATTTATATAGGTCAACTTCAAAGGAGACTGGATCAAAGTGTTCCGTTAGGCTGTACCCAAGCCCTCGTTCAAGGACCCGGGTACAGCCCAAAGGTAACACCCGTCCTGTTAAATTCACAACCAGTGTCCCATGAGCCTCAATGTCTTCTTGGGCTCTGATATTTAACTCCTCCAGGACACTTGCTTCCTGACACGATTCGACTTTCTCATTGGTTTTTCGTTTATTCCGCCGGCCTCTCCGGATGCTTCTCCTAAAGGGTCACAACCAATGTTGCCTTCATTTAATTTTGGAGTGACTGAATCATCCGATGCACTCGATTCTGATTCACTGGTCCAAAAATCACTTTTGGGGCGTCTGCCCCTTCTCTTTCTTTGGTATTTCTTTCTATTCACACTGGGGTTCCAGCTGAAAATCCGACCTGACTCATAGTCCTCCTTATCTCTCACAAACTTATCACGTTTCTTCTCTTTGACCTCAGCCTGTATTACCAACAGCTTTTTATTCAATTTCTTATTAAATGTTTGAATCTGGGTCTCATTCATTCTCGTGAACAGTTCTCCCCTGGCTTTCTCCAACTCGCCCTGTATGCGCTCATACTCAGCAAGATTTCTCTTCAGAACTAAAGCCAGAACCCGGATGGAAAAGTCCAAGTGTAATTCCTGCCACTCCGACATAAAATCGGGATCCTCATTAAACTGTCCCGGTTCTCTGTAGAATCTTAGGCCCTGGGGGACTCTGGTACTTTCGTGGTATGATTTCAAAGATCTGACAGTCCAAAATGAGCGAACCTCACGTTCCGCTAGTTGTGTGACTTTAAATTCTAGCAATTTGGTGCTCAAGTTCTGCAGAGTATCTCGCGTGTTGCACTCTATAAAAAAGGCGTCTGCCCCCTCTCTGCCATCATTCAGGGAAAATGAGGTTTCTTCAGTTGCCATAATGTACAATTGCTTCACAGAATATGTATATATAACCGGGTATTCTCAGGTGCACATCCAGATAAAGTGAAAGTCCATATATGCGCAAAATGAAAGAATTGTTCTGTGGCACTCAGAGATGCACCCTATATTCAGCTGTGATATGTGTGGGCAACTACCTCACTCCCTATACAAGGATCGCTTCCAATGGTGCTCAGTCCCAAAAGTTGAAGACGATACATAAATTGTGTGTAATGAAGAAGGAATAGCCGGGACGGCACTCACCACACGAAACTTGTTTAAGCGATGCTTTCTTTATTGAAGATTCGTGGTCATTCGACCTAACTTCGGCAGCGGGGCAGACAGCCTTGGCGTGGACGTCCGCAGCAGGCACTGACGTAGGAGACGTACTACACTCCTCCTCCTTATGTAGGCAGGTCTGCGTATTGCTGAGATCCACAGGCGCTGCCCCACCGTATAGAGGTAAAAACATACAAGCGGACATACACATTAATAGAGACAAACAAACATAACTCTGCACAAATATACAGTTTTACAGGAACATGTTCAGATCTATTTTATCCTTTTGTGGGTTAGAAGTGGTTAAACTCCCACGCAGAGGAGGCGATAGACATCGCCTCCTATTACAACGGGAGGCACGCTGGATACTGCGTACTCACGCTACAGGTGATCTAGGTCTAAATGATAAAATAGATCTGAACATGTTCCTGTAAAACTCTATGACGCTCTCCCACTTTCTCTATCATAAATAGGTAAAAATATCACAAATAGTTAAAACATGTTGTGAGGTTAAAAACACCAGATGAAGATGTGAGGGATGAGAATCCATTTTGTATAAACATGTCCTCCATCTTGTGCATATGTGGAAAAATTAATGAGCCAGCTGGCAGGATGTAGGGAGTCTCTGTGTATATAAATCAAATGTGTTCTAGCTGCAAGGCCAAGGTAAGCAGCTCCATCACTCCCCTTATTAGAGTTTGACATACAAGAGAGAGTTGTGTTCCTTCTGAGTTTGGGATGTACTGCTGAAGAATGTCAACTTTTAGATAAGATGCTGCAGAAACTTTTTAATTCTTAGAATTCTGTTTGTATGGTACGGAAGTATTGCCTTTTATGAATAACAAATTAAATCATTAGTTTCGATTTCTTCCCCCTTGGTGGTGTGCCAGATTTGTCTGTGATTATTGTGATTATCTGTAGTGTTATAAAGATGTATGCTTGTATGGAATAAAGGAGAGAATTTGATTCAGCAGTGTGTCTGTGTCAGCTCTCTGAGCGCTCATAAACAAAACTTAAATTGGAACCCCAACAATGATAGAGGTGGGAGTTTTGCCCCAACAAAGGTATGCTGAAACCTGCTTCGAGATGGACGCCATCTTGGTCAAGCATCAGTCATGGGTAATTTACCTCACATTACTGTTTGAGCATGTTTAATTACTATTATGCCGTTTTTGGTGGTTAGTAGTTTTTTGGTAGTTAAGCCATTCTTAAGGGGTGTTGTTTTTTTGTTCTTTCTTCTTGTGATTTTTTACATCAAAAACTTGTCAAAACTGTGAATAGGTATACGTCCACTATAACATCTATAAGCATATAATCTGTCTAAGAGGACGTTAAAAACAAAACAAAAAATCTTTATTGTTTGTTACTCAACTAAAATAAATTAGGCGGTCTACATACGGGGGTGAGCTTATATAGTGTGAACTGGCAATCAGAAACGCCAGTGTCCTGCGATTGGATTTTTACACAGGACAAATGCAGTGTAATACTGGTGCTAACAACCTGATGCCAGTACGCCGATCTAACATACAAATACCCACACACCAGGGATTATCAATGGCTATACTGACATATTCTGGTATCCTCTATAGGAAATATGTAATACCAGTATAACAGTAGTCAGATGAATGCCAATGCAGTGCACTGCCCCCTAAGGTCCAAGAATACCCACAAGTGTGTGGTGGAATAACTATGACCAGAAGGGATTTTTGGGGGCACCATGAGACACTAGTGTGTGCGGCAGTATTGCTAGACAGCCTATATAGATCAATGGCCAGTTAGTGTGCCGCCTGGCTTCATTAATAATCTATCTGGCTGGTAAAAGAGCATCCCACAGTTTTCTTATAGAGTGCCCTAATATAATATCTCCTTCTAACTCATGCTTAGGTCAAGCCCACGAGAGGCAGTTCTGTTAGGTGCCCATCTGCGGAAGCCACCTTGACGCCTGGTAGATGGGACCGACACACGTTTGATCAAAAATGTGCGCAAAGAGCTTCTTTTTCTACATTTTTAGTAGGTATAGTACCATTTTAATTCAGTATAATCCAGATTTCCCATTTTTTTTTGGTTTGTATGTGAATGTTGTGCTGCCGTACCTGTTTTTGTTTGCTTCCTGCATGCTGGCTTTATGGATGTGCACCTGCGACTATGAATGTGCTAGTCAAGTATACACACACATACAGATACATACAGACACATATAGGCATAAACACACATACATACAAATATACAGACAGAGACACTTATATACAAACATTTACACAGATATTTCCACTTACCCTTTCTTCTGGCAGATGAAATAGGATGGCAGCCCAGGCAGAACTTCACAGTGCTATTGTCTGCATCTTCCTCTCCCCCTCCTCTCGGTCCTGAGTCCGCTGAGCATGAAGAGACACAGGATTCGCCCACCCACTCATATTTCAACCGATGTGTACAGCATCATCACAGGACCGAGCAGGCACTGGTAAGAAGGAGAGAGGAGAGCACTCTCAGTAGCGTTGATGCGCTCCTCAATAGTGCAGTGTGCCATGCAGCACGTGCTGATCTGGAGAGGTGAGTGACATGACACAGCGAGCACATATCAGTAATGCGCTCACTGTGAACTGGATAAAGCGGCGGCAGTGCCAGACGGACATATAGTACAGGCTGCAGCTGGTGCTGAGGCAGGTCTTTCACTAGCGCATTGAGTACTGCGCTGTCATTATACTTGCTGCTTCCCTCTGGATAGTGCCGCCTGAGGCGGCCACCTCCCTGGCCTCATTAAACGTGCGCCCTGATCAATGGGTAGCATAAGCACACAAAACTAATACTAGTTATTAACAGATGACAGTAATATCAGTACATAGAAGCATATGGCAATGCAGATGTGTATGTATCAATAGTTGTAAGAACAAGCATCTCACATAATAATACCTTTTATAATATTACTTTTATTTATGTTCCAAAAAATTAACAATTATAATGTGTCAAAAAATAGAATAGTTCATATAGATACAATACAGGGATGTAAAACATCTTTATTGTTTGTTACTCAACTAACATAAATTAGGCGGTCTACTTACGGGGGTGAGCACTAGAGTGCCCTAATATAATATCTCCTTCTAACTCATGCTCGACGCGTTTCAATGTACTGTATTGTCACATTTCATCAGGAGCACTAGAGATAGTGCTGCCACGCACCTCCGATCAGAGGGCCGGCGTGGGATAACACGTGGAGGAGCTCAAATGCAGAGCCTCGGCGGTAGTGTGGCCGCGAAGCGGCCGTTCGCGCGCCCCACTTTGAAGGTAGATGTCACGCCCACAGGGAGTGGCCTCGCTGCCGGTGCCATCCAAAAGTAAGTATCCACTAAATTGGAGTGCTCCGGGCGGGGCCTTACTGTACTCCCTGCGGTGTTGCTAGAAGCGCATAATGATCAAAATCCAGGGAACATCACGGCGGCATAATAACAGCGCATGGTGATGTAAATGGCAAATGAGATGTCACCTACCAATTCATCATCTATGAAATAAATCACCGCGAATATAAGGAGGGACGTGTTTAAGGGAACAATCGGAGAGTGCATGGCAATAACATATAGTGAAGTGTTGATGGTTACATGGCACTCCATCTACTCGTGACAATATAGGACTCCAGAATAAAAAGTCGCATATATCGGCAGAACGTGGTAGGAAGATTACACAGTGGACATGTTGGCATATATTATCAGGTTAATAAAGTTGCCACTCAAATATAGTGGCCCGTGCCAGATGTGTCAGTGCTAGAAACCGCAGGGATTACGCAAAGAAAAAAACTATGCAGTCACCATTTCCTTAATAAATATATGCACCTAATGCAGTATAGATATTAAATGAATGAGGTATAAGATATAACCTCATTGAGACCAAATGCTTTCATAGTGTTAAGCATGAATATCCATCTGGCCTTCTGCAGTAATATGCGGTCCACATTCCCACCTCTGGGTGATGCCTTAATCAGTTGAATGCCTTGAAATTTCATGTTCTTCAGCAACATGTCGTGCCACAGGGGTGTCTTTTAATTTACGGATATCTGAAATATGCTCTCCAATGCGACGTCTTAGTTCGCGTTTAGTTTTTCCGGCGTATTTAATGCCACAAGAACAGGTCATCAAATATATGACCCCTTCCGATTCGCAATTAGTATATGATCGAATAAAAAATTCCTTCTCTTGATTACTGTCCTTGAAAATTTTGCAATTTTGTATGTAACGGCTAAATTTGCAAGATCCATGCGGATAAGTGCCTGTCAATGTGTTTCGCAGCCAGGATTGCTGTGGTAGCTTTTGATAAAAACTATGCACCAATTGGTCTCTGAGATTCTGACTCCGCCTGTAGGTCACTGCTGGTTTTTGGGAAATAATTTTCCCAATATCCGGGTCAGAGAGCAGAATGTCCCAGTTGTCTTCCAGCACCTGTCTCACCGCACTATGCGCCTTATCAAAGGTGCCGATTATGCATAAATTGTCTCCCTCATTCGTTCTTGTTTTAGGGGTGAGAAGTGATTCTCTGTTGGTGCTCAACGAATAGTGATACGCTTGTTTCAGAGCATTTTCAGGGTACCCCCGATTCAAGAACCTTTCCTGAAGTCTGACAACTGGGAACAATTCCTCCTGATTCTCAGATATTGGCCTTTGGGAATGCCTTTCTTGGTGATAAGTTCTTGGTGATAATCTGGCCAAAGGTGCTGAGAGAAATGGACAGATCAAGAAAAGAGATCCTTGTGTTACTGATCTCTGAAATGAAGAATAACCCAAGAGAATTCTTGTTCAATGTGGCTACCATCTCATGAAAATGTCCCTCCTCATCAGTCCATAGGATCAGGATGTCATCTATGAATCTGATCCATAGTGGTATGGACGATGTAAAATGTGTGAGGTCATCACTGAAAATAACCTCTCTCTCCCACCAGCCCAGGTAGAGGTTAGCGAAGGTGGGGGCACAAGGGCTCCCCATTGCCACCACCCTGAGCTGGTGGAAGAACCGGCCATCAAAGAGGAAAACAATGTGAGTGAGGATGAATTGGAGTAATTCCATCACAAACTCGTTATGTTGCTTGAGATGTTCGCTTCTCTGCCGCAGATAGGTGAGGACCGCTCTACAGCCCAAGTCATGAGGGATTAAGCTGTAGAGGGCCTCAACATCCAGGCTGGCCAGATATGTACCCGGATCACATTGAATGTCGTCCAACCGACTCAAAACATCCATGGTATCGCGGATGTATGACGGCAGAATGGTGACGAATGGTCTCAGGATGGCGTCTACATAGGAGCTAATATTAGCCGTAAGGCTTCCCATCCCTGAGACTATTAGTCTGCATTTGAGCAGATCCAGTCCCTTGTGCAGCTTTGGAAGCGCATAAAAGATTGCCATTAGCGGATGGTCAGGAAGGAGGAATGAAAATTCGGCCTTACTGATAAGTTTCTTTTCAAGAGCTTCTGACAAGATCACCCGTAACTCATTAGAGAAAGCGGGTGTGGGATCAGCTGGTAACACTCTATAGGTATCATTGTCATTAAGAATCTTCTGACACATGCCAATGTATTGTTCATGGTCAAGAACCTTTGTCAGATGGCTTGATTATGATCCCTTTATCTTGCTGCAGGTCTCTCAAGGACCTTCTCTCTTCCGGTTTGAGATTGTCATATCAGTCTCAGACTATTAGGGAATGGCAGGCTTCCTCTGAAACAAGCATATCACCACTCGTTGAGCACCAACAGGGAATCACTTCTCACCCCTAAAACAAGAACGAATGAGGGAGACAATTTACGCATAATCGGCACCTTTGATAAGGCGCATAGTGCGGTGAGACAGGTGCTGGAAGACAACTGGGACATTCTGCTCTCTGACCCGGATATTGGGAAAATTATTTCTCAAAAACCAGCAGTGACCTACAGGCGGAGTCAGAATCTCAGAGACCAATTGGTGCAAATTTTGCCATTACATACAAAAAAGCTAAATTTTCAAGGACATTAATCAAGAGAAGGAATTTTTTTATTCGATCATATACTAATTGCGAATCGGAAGGGGTCATATATTTGATGACCTGTTCATGTGGCATTAAATACGTCGGAAAAACTAAACGCGAACTAAGACGTCGCATTGGAGAGCACATTTAAGATATCCGTAAATTAAAAGACACCCCTGTGGCACGACATGTTGCTGATGAACATGAGGGGAGAACTAATTCCGTGAAATTTCAAGGCATTCAACTGATTAAGGCATCACCCAGAGGTGGGAATGTGGACCGCATATTACTGCAGAAGGCCAGATGGATATTCATGCTTAACACTATGAAAGCATTTGGTCTCAATGAGGTTATATCTTATACCTCATTCATTTAATATCTATACTGCATTAGGTGCATATATTTATTAAGGAAATGGTGACTGCATAGTTTTTTTCTTTGTGTAATCCCTGCGGTTTCTAGCACTGACACATCTGGCACGGGCCACTATATTTAAGTGGCAACTTTATTAACCTGATAATATATGCCACCATGTCCACTGTGTAATCTTCCTACCACGTTCTGCCGATATATGCGACTTTTTATTCTGGAGTACTATATTGTCACGAGTAGATGGAGTGCCATGTAACCATCAACACTTCACTATATGTTATTGCCATGCACTCTCCAATTGTTCCCTTAAACACGTCCCTCCTTATATTCGCGGCGAATAATTTCATAGATGATGAATTGGTAGGTGACATCTCATTTGCCATTTACATCACCATGCGCTGTTATTATGCCGCCGTGATGTTCCCTGGATTTTGATCATTATGCGCTTCTACCAACACCGCAGGGAGTACAGTAAGGCCCCGCCCGGAGCACTCCAGTTTAGTGGATACTTACTTTTGGATGGCACCAGCAGCGAGGCCACTCCCTGTGGGCGTGACATCTACCTCCAAAGTGGGGCGCGCGAACGGCTGCTTTGCGGCCACACTAGCGCCTAGGTTCTGCATCTGAGCTCCTCCACGTGTTATCCCACGCCGGCCCTCTGATCGGAGGTGCGCGGCAGCACTATCTCTAGTGCTCCTGATGAAATGTGACAATACAGTACATTGAAACGCGTCGAGCATGAGTTAGAAGGAGATATTATATTAGGGCACTCTAGTGCTCACCCCCGTAAGTAGACCGCCTAATTTATGTTAGTTGAGTAACAAACAATAAAGATGTTTTACATCCCTGTATTGTATCTATATGAACTATTCTATTTTTTGACACATTATAATTGTTAATTTTTTGGAACATAAATAAAAGTAATATTATAAAAGGTATTATTATGTGAGATGCTTGTTCTTACAACTATTGATACATACACATCTGCATTGCCATATGCTTCTATGTACTGATATTACTGTCATCTGTTAATAACTAGTATTAGTTTTGTGTGCTTATGCTACCCATTGATCAGGGGCGCACGTTTAATGAGGCCAGGGGAGGTGGCCGCCTCAGGCGGCACTATCCAGAGGGAAGCAGCAAGTATAATGACAGCGCAGTACTCAATGCGCTAGTGAAAGACCTGCCTCAGCACCAGCTGCAGCCTGTACTATATGTCCGTCTGGCACTGCCGCCGCTTTTATCCAGTTCACAGTGAGCGCATTACTGATATGTGCTCGCTGTGTCATGTCACTCACTCCCTCCAGATCAGCACGTGCTGCATGGCACACTGCACTATTGAGGAGCGCATCAACGCTACTGAGAGTGCTCTCCTCTCTCCTTCTTACCAGTGCCTGCTCGGTCCTGTGATGATGCTGTACACATCGGTTGAAATATGAGTGGGTGGGCGAATCCTGTGTCTCTTCATGCTCAGCGGACTCAGGACCGAGAGGAGGGGGAGAGGAAGATGCAGACAATAGCACTGTGAAGTTCTGCCTGGGCTGCCATCCTATTTCATCTGCCAGAAGAAAGGGTAAGTGGAAATATCTGTGTAAATGTTTGTATATAAGTGTCTCTGTCTGTATATTTGTATGTATGTGTGTTTATGCCTATATGTGTCTGTATGTGTCTGTATGTGTGTGTATACTTGACTAGCACATTCATAGTCGCAGGTGCACATCCATAAAGCCAGCATGCAGGAAGCAAACAAAAACAGGTACGGCAGCACAACATTCACATACAAACCAAAAAAAATGGGAAATCTGGATTATACTGAATTAAAATGGTACTATACCTACTAAAAATGTAGAAAAAGAAGCTCTTTGCGCACATTTTTGATCAAACGTGTGTCGGTCCCATCTACCAGGCGTCAAGGTGGCTTCCGCAGATGGGCACCTAACAGAACTGCCTCTCGTGGGCTTGACCTAAGCCTACAATATTCAGGGCGGTGGAGGAACCAGCTACATTTATACTCTGTTCAGAAGCCCCAAGCAGATGGGCGGGGAGTGCTCAATCTAAAAGAGGCGGCTACCCTCAATATATACTACAAGAAAATTTAGACTAGCACATTCATAGTCGCAGGTGCATATCCACAAAGCCAGCATGCAGGAAGCATGTATGTGTATAGGGAAAATTCTTACCTGGGATTTTACTTTCCTTGAGTTCGTAGGCAGCACAGCAAGGGGTTAACTCTGTCCTCATCCCATCCCAGGACCGCCCACCTAGACAAAAGGTACAGATTAAATTAATTAATTAATTAATTGCTTCACCTATAAAGGGTCCTCCCCACAATGCCTCCTTGTGTTTATAAAATAGTCTTAGACAAAAAGAGATGCAGCAAAGAAGAATTTATTAGGGAGGGTATACTTGTGCTGCCTACGGACTCAAGGAAAGTAAAATCCCAGGTAAGGATTTTCCCTTTCCCATTTCGTCCTACGGCAGCACAGCATGGGATTTTTATAGATCTCAAAGGGGGGATCTTCACACAGAGCTGCAGACAGAACCCCGGTACCAAAGGCTGAGCTCTTAGCTTTAACGTCCAACCGATAATGCTTCACGAAGGTGAGCGATGAAGATCAGGATGATCTTCATTAGAAACTTGTGCCATTTCTGCCCAAGAGGTAGCTGTGGCTCTGGTAGAATGTGCTTTAACCAGAAATGGAGGAGGTATATCCTCTAGAGAATAAATTTCCAGAATAGTAGACTTAATCCATCTTGCTAATGTATCCTTCGAAGGAGAAAGACCTTTTCTTGGAACAGGTTCTCTACACTTCTGAACTCTCTCGTTCTCTGAAGATAGATTTGGAGGGCTCTTCTAACATCCAAGTTACGCAAGAGACTTTGATTTTCATCAAGTGGTTCAGGAAAAAATACTGGGAGGCACGACTCTCTATTTTTGTTTACCGCCGAAGGGACTTTAGGCATGAAAGACGGCATGGTGCGAAGCAAAACTCCATCCGGAAGGAAACGCAAGTATGGAAACTTGGAAGACAGGACCTGAAGTTCTCCCAGTCTTTTGGCCGATGTAATAGCTGTGAGGAATAGCGGTTTATAGGAAAGCCACTTGTAGTCGACTTCCTGTAAAGGCTCAAACGGGGGGGCTGTGAGTCTCTTCAGCACCAAAGAAATATCCAAGATAGGCACCGGGTCTCGATGAACAGGTTTAAGTCTCCTCACTGCCTTGAAGAACCTGCAAATCAAAGGATGATGGAGGTATTTATTCTCCGTTATTGAATTGATTGCAGTCATGTGGGATCTTAGAGTATTGGGCTTGAGCCCTTTCTGCAATCCATCTTGAAGGAACTGCAGGATGGAAGAAATATTGATATTTTTGTGGTTAGTTTCAGACATCCAGGATACAAACTTTCTCCAGATCTTTGCATATTTCTTATTAGTAGAATCTTTTCTAGAAGAAAGAAGGGTGTTGATAACTGACTGTGACAGACCTCTTCCTTCTAATCTACTTCTTTCAGCGTCCAGGCCGTAAGGTGTAGCCGGTCTAGATTCTTATGATACAGGTTGTTCTGAATCAGAAGATCTGGACGCAGAGGAAGCTTCCAGAAATTCCCTTTGGACATCTGGAGTAGAAGCGGAAACCACGACCTTCTCGGCCAAAAGGGTGTTATCATTATGGCTTGAGGTTTCTCCTCTGCTATCTTCCGTAGCACTCTCGGAATGAGGGGTATTGGAGAAAACATGTAAACAAACAGATGTTCCCAACTCATGGAGAAAGCGTCCACCACTGTCAGGTGGTCGAAGCTGTTCAGCGAGCAAATCCTGTTCAATTATTTGTTCTTTGCTGTCGCCATCAAATCCCATGTTGGGAAGCCCCATCTTTCTACAATCTGTTGGAAGATGGATTGGTTGAGTTCCCATTCCGCTTGATTCACCGTCCTCCTGCTCAGATGATCCGCTCGAATATTGAAGCAGCCTCTGATATGCACAGCTTTTAATTCCAATAGATGTAATTCTACCCATCTGAATATTTTCTTGCACAACTCCAATAGTCGACTGCTCCTTGTCCCACCTTGTTCAGGTAGAAGACAGTCGTTAGGTTGTGTGAACGGATCAGCACAGAATTCCCTGATATATAGGCTTTGAAGTAGCAGAGAGCCAACAGAACCGCTTTCAGCTCTTTGTAATTCGAGGATTGCATCTTCTCCTCGTGAGACCATAGACCTTGCACCCACTTGTTCTGGAGATGAGCTCCCCATCCTTGGCCGGAGCCATCCGTGGTGATGATTACTGGAGTAAGGAACTGGAAATTCTTCCCCTTGGATAACCTCTTCGTGTGCAACCACCACTTGAGAGCTTGAATAGTAGCCGGTTTCATCTTTATTCTTGCGTCTAACTTGAACTTGGCGAGACGCCAAGACTGGAGCATATTCAGCTGAAGATCTCTGCTGTGAATGTTTGCCCAGGGAACAGCATCCGAGACAGACGTCATATGACCAAGAGTGTTTATAACCCTGCTTATTGATGGGTAATGCAGGGACATCAGCGTCTTGATCTCTTTCCTTAGTGCTTCCACCTTTGGAAGAGGAAGATAGAGGTTCATGGCAACAGTATCTATTATGAAGCCTAGGAAGACCTTGGAAGTGGCAGGAACAGTGTCTGATTTCTCCCAATTTATTAGGAATCCCACAGATTGTAGAAGCTCTACGTCTTCTCCAGATGTAGTTGCAGAAGATTTTCTGAATTCGCTACAACAAGCCAGTCACCTAGATACGGGAATATCTCTATCCCTCTCAGGCGAAGTTCCACTGCAATAACGACAGCTATCTTCGTACATATCCTGGGGGCCAAGCATAACCTGAAGGGAAGAGCTTTGAATTGGTAATGAAGTATCTTTCCATTTCTCTTGATGGCAATTCTCAGGAATTTTCTTGATTCTGGGTTTATAGGAGTATGAAGGTAGGTGTCTTTCAGGTCTAATGAAGCCATGAATAGACCCTTTCAGAGGACTGCAGAGATGGATCTTATCGTCTCCATTTTGAAATGAATTTTCTTCATTTGACGGTTCAAATAACGTAGGTCTATAATCAGGCAACTTTTCCCGTTTCCCTTGGGTACACAGAAAATCCTGGAGTAAATGCCTGAATCCTATAAATGGTCTGGAACTTGTTCCAGTGCTCCTTTTTCTAGGAATTCCCTTAAGAGTAGAAAAATTTGCGGATCCTTTGGCCTGTTTAGCACAAATCTGTCTCTTGGCGAGTGGTCGAATTCCAGAACGTAACCTCTTGATATGATTTCTAAGGCCCAATTGTCTGAGGTAATTTAGAGCCAGTTCATGTAGAAGAGACATAGACCTCCTCCTACTTCTGGGCTTCTGGCGTCAGAACTCTGAACGTCCTCTGAAGCCTGATCTTCTTGAATCCTGTCTGTAGGGACGAAAAAATCTGGGTCCATCTCTGCGTTTAGTTTGTGGAAAACTTAGCACTTTATCTTCCATATTAGCTTCTAATAGTTTATCCAAGTGTGACCCAAACAGCTTCCCAGGTTCGAATGGAAGAGAACACAGGTTACTTTTAGAAGAAGGGTCACCAGACCAAAGCTTTAGCCAGAGAGATCTACGTATGGAATTCGTGAGCGGCATATTCTTTGCCGTAAATCTTACAGTGTCTACCGGAAAATCACAGAGAAACTCAGCTGCCAATTTGAGGGTTGGTATTTGTTTAAGTAACTCTTCTCTCGAGACCCCGTCTTCAATGTCTCTGCCCAAATGGCTAAGCCAAACTCTGAGTACACGGGCAACTGGAACGGAAGCCATGGCTGCTTTATTGAGAGACGCCAGGTAGGTATGTAACCTCTTAAGGAGGCCATCCGCCTTTTTCTCCATCGGATCCTTTAATAGAGCCGAATCATCAGAGGGGAAAAATGATCTCTTGGCCAGTCTTGTCACCGCTGGATCCACTCTAGCAGGGCTCTCCCAACTTGAGGATTCAGCCGGATCCATTTTATATACATTTCTGAATCTGGATCCCAGATTTATCCTTCTACCGGATGCTCCCATTCTTTATGCATTACCGCATCAAGAACTGGATGACCAGGAAACACTGACGCCTTCTTTTTAGGGAAATAGAAGAGATTTTCCTCATCACGGCTGCTGGCTTTCTCTTTACTAGTCTCCATGATACTTTTCACTTCTTTAATAAGCTGATTTGTATCCGCCTTATTGAATAAAAAGTTATCCTCCAGGATAGGTGAATCGGAATTAGAGGAAACTTCGCCCTCCGAGCGTAACGACTCTTCTGAGGAAGACGGGGAGAGATGTCTCTTCCTACTAGCTTTCTTTTTAGATTTAGATTGCTTTAGGAAGGCTTTGAAGAGAGACATCATTCTACTTGTCGTCCTCTGATGAACCATCCGGGTGAGAGCACTGCTCACAGATATTGGAGGAGTGGTTATCCGGCAGGGGCTGCAGACATGAGATGTAGGGGGATGGATTAGACCTCTGTCTCTTCTTGGGCGGCGCGGATTCCTGCGTATCCCGAAAACACCTCACACAGAGATCCTGAAGGAAGTCATCAGGGAGCGGTTGCTCACAAGCTTGGCACATCCTGTGCCTGCTCTTGCGGGATCTCTTTTGCCCCTTGCTGGAAGTACTGGACATTTGTAATTAAAAGATGGTAGTGAGAAACGATCATGCAGCAAAAAAATCGCAATGCCAGAGGTTCCTGCCTGACAATAGGACAGGCATGTACCTTAATAACGCTAGAGCTCGGCTGCCAAGGCACACAGGGCACCTGAGCTCTGCAGACACCGCTTTTTATACTTAACTTTTGAATTTGGCGCCAAACGGTAGAGAGGTGCGCACCTGTGACGTCAGACGCCCTGCGTCTGCGTTCCACAGTGCGTTCCACACGCGGGAGACCGGAAGTTGGGAAGTTCTCTGCGCTTTAAGTTTGAGAGCGGAGTATGTGCGCATCATGCCTCATCCACAAACAGCAGGGCAATCCCGGATGGCAACAAGCGGGTCGAGAGTGGAGCCAGGGAACCATACATGGCTATCACCACTCTCAGGCCTTGACCCTGAAAAACAAGGTACTAACGGCCGTCTTTCTTGGTAGATAGGCGGGCTTCATCCTCAGATGAGGACAATAAAAAAACACAAGGAGGCATTGTGGGGAGGACCCTTTAGGGTACGTTCACACGACGACAATTGTCGCGCGACAAAAAGTCGCACTATTGTCGCGCGACAATTTTTATAATGGGAGTCTATGGTGTCGCAGTGCGACATGCGACATGCTGCGACTGCGACACGAAAGTCGGAGAAAATCCATCCGGGATGGATTTTTTGCGACTGTTGTGTCGCAGTCGCAACATGTTGCATGTTGCACGTGCGACACCACCATAGACTCCCATTATAAAAATTGTCGCGCGACATTAATGTGACATCAATGTCGCGCTACAAATGTTGCAGTGTAGTGGTTCCCAAATTGTCGCGCGACTTTTTGTCGCGCGACAATTGTCGTCGTGTGAACGTAGCCTTATAGGTGAAGCAATTAATTAATTAATTTAATCTGTACCTTTTGTCTAGGTGGGCGGTCCTGGGATGGGATGAGGACAGAGTTAACTCCTTGCTGTGCTGCCGTAGGACAAAATGGGAAATATATATACTGCTATCCTCTATTACATACTTCTGTACACTACTATACGCTGTTATATACTCCTGTAAACTGCAATACGCTGTTATATACTGCTGTATACTACTATACGCTGTTATATACTGCTGTATACTATTATACGCTGTTATATACTGTCATATACTACTATACGCTGTTATATACTGCCATATACTACTATACGCTGTTATATACTGCTGTATGCTGTTATATACTGCCGTATACTACTATACGCTGTTATATACTGCCGTATACTACTATACGCTGTTATATACTGCCATATACTACTATACACTGTTATATACTGTGTATACTGCTATACGCTGTTATACACTCTTGTGTACTGCTATACGCTGTTATATACTGTCGTATACTACTATACGCTGTTATATACTGCCGTATACTACACGTTGTTATATACTGCCGTATAGTACTATATGCTGTTATATACTGCCGTATACTACACGCTGTTATATACTGCCGTATAGTACTATATGCTGTTATATACTGTCGTATACTACTATACGCTGTTATATATTGTCGTATACTACTATACGCTGTTATATATTGTCGTATACTACTATATGCTGTTATATACTGCCGTATACTACTATACGCTGTTATATACTGCCGTATAGTACTATATCCTGTTATATACTGCCGTATAGTACTATATGCTGTTATATACTGCCGTATACTACACGCTGTTATATTCTGCCGTATACTACTATACGCTATACTACTATATGCTGTTATATACTGCCGTATAGTACTATATGCTGTTATATACTGCCGTATACTACACGCTGTTATATTCTGCCGTATACTACTATACGCTATACTACTATATGCTGTTATATACTGCCGTATAGTACTATATGCTGTTATATAATGCCGTATACTACACGCTGTTATATACTGCCGTATACTACTATATGCTGTTATATACTGCCATATACTACTATACACTGTTATATACTGTCGTATACTACTATACGCTGTTATATACTGCCGTATACTACTATACGCTGTTATATACTGTCGTATACTACTACATGCTGTTATATACTGCCGTATACTACTATATGCTGTTATACACTCTTGTGTACTGCTATATGCTGTTATATACTGCCGTATACTACTATAAGCTGTTATATACTGTCGTATACTACTACATGCTGTTATATACTGCCGTATACTACTATACGCTGTTATATACTGCCGTATACTACTATATGCTGTTATATACTGCCGTATACTACTATAAGCTGTTATATACTGCCGTATACTACTATACGCTGTTATATACTGCCGTATACTACTATAAGCTGTTATATACTGTCGTATACTACTATACGCTGTTATATACTGCCGTATACTACTATACGCTGTTATATACTGTCGTATACTACTATACGCTGTTATATACTGCCGTATACTACTATAAGCTGTTATATACTGTCGTATACTACTATACGCTGTTATATACTGTCGTATACTACTATACGCTGTTATATACTGCCGTATACTACTATACGCTGTTATATACTGTCGTATACTACTATATGCTGTTATATACTGTCGTATACTACTATATGCTGTTATATACTGCCGTATACTACTATAAGCTGTTATATACTGCCGTATAGGAAAAATTCATACCTGGGATTTTACTTTCCTTGAGTCTGAAGGCAGCACACAAAGGGTTAAGCTTGACTTCATTCCTCTCTAGGACCGCCCACCTAGATCAAATAGATTAGAATAATTAATTTAGTACCATTATATAAGGGAGTCCCCCATAATGCACCTCTGTGCGGCCCCATCTGGAATCCTTCTTGAAGGAACTGGAGGATCGCTGAAATATTGATGTCCATATGATCTGTTTTTGTGGACCAATCTGCAAATTTTTTCCAGACCTTGGCGTATCTTCTGTTCGTCGAGTCTTTACGGGAACAGAGTAGAGTGGCAACTACGGATTCAGATAGTCCTTCTTCTTTTAGTCTAGATCTCTCAGCCTCCAGGCTGTAAGGTGTAACCTGCTTAGGTCTTGGTGATGGAGACCCTCCTGAAGCAACAGATCTGGGACTAGAGGAAGTTTCCAATATTCCCCTGGGATAATTGGAGTAAAAGAGGGAACCAGGACCTCCTGGGCCAGAAGGGGGCAATTATTATGGCTTGGGGTTTCTCCACCAGAATTTTCCGCAGAACTTTCAAGATAATAGGAACAGGTGGAAAGATGTATATGGACAGACATTTACAGCTTTTCGAGAAGGCACCCACAACTGTGGGGTTGTCGTATCTGTTTAGGGAGCAGAATCGGTCGAGCTTCTTGTTCTTCCTAGATGCCATCAGATCCCAAGTTGGAAGTCCCCACCTGGCTACTATCTGTTCGAATATCAGGGGATTCAGTTCCCACTCCGCCAGGTTGATCTCCCTCCTGCTCAGACGATCCGCTTGAGTATTGTAGCAGCCTTTGATATGCGCTGCTTTCAAGTCCAATAAATGTAGCTCTGCCCATGCAAATATTTTCATGCAGAGTTCCAGAAGCACTTTGTTCCTTGTTCCTCCTTGTTTGTTTAAGTAATAAACTGTAGGGATATTATCTGAACGGATTAAAACCGGAGTTCCCCTGATCTCTGGTGCGAACCGGAGGACAGCTAAGTGGACTGCTTTCATTTCTTTGAAGTTCGATGATTGCTTCTTTACTAGGGAGGACCATTGTCCTTGTATCCAGTTGTCCCAAAGATGCGCTCCCCATCCCTGGCCAGATGCATCCGTGGTGATGATCACAGGAGGGAGGTACTGAAAGGTTTTCCCCTTGGAAAGGTTCCTGGTCCATAGCCACCATCTGAGACTTTGAAGCGTGGAAGACTTCAACTTTATCCTTGCTCCTAAGTTGTGATGGCAGAGACGCCAACCCTGAAGCATATTCTGTTGAAGGGTCCGAGTGTGAAGCATTGTCCATGGAACTGCATCTGTCGTTGCCGTCAGGTGTCCCAGAGTCTTCATTATCCTGCGAATCGAAGGCTGACGTAGAGAAATTAAAGTCCGCACTTCCTCCTTTAGTGCTCTGATTTTCGGAACAGGAAGATACAGTTTCAGAGAATGAGTGTCTATAAAAAGACCCAAAAAGATCTTTGAAGTGGTTGGAATAATATACAACTTTTTCCAATTTATCAGGAACCCAAGGGACTAGAGCAGATCTACCGTCTTCTGTCGATGTAGTTGTAACACCTCCTTGGATTGCGCTACGAAAAGCCAGTCGTTCAGGTAGGGAAAGACTTGGATCCCCCGTAGACGAAGAGTCCCAGCGATTATCACTGCAATCTTGGTAAATATTCTCGGAGCTGAACATAGGCCAAAAGGTAGTGCCTGAACTGAAAATGGCGACTCTCAGGAACTTTCTTGATGTTTCTTTTATTGGGATATGCAAATACGCATCCTTTAGATCTAAGGATACCAGGAACTGATCTTCCTTGAGGACTGCCGTGATCGATCTTATTGTTTCCATTTTGAAATGGACTTTTTTCATATGATGATTGAGATATCGAAGATCTATGATGAGATGATATCTTCCATCTGTCTTGGGAACATAAAATATTCTGGAGTATACTCCATACTCCTTTTGGTGATGCGGCACTGGCTCTAAGGCAGCTTTTTCTAGGAACTCTTCTAGGAGCTGCCAAGTTAGAAGATCTCCTCGATTTACCAGGAACCTGTTTCTTGGGGTATGCTCGAGCTCTAGGGAGTACCCTTCCTTTATAATCTGAAGGGCCCATGAATCTGAAGTCCTTAGTTGCCATTCCGAGTAGAAGAGTGCAAGACGCCCTCCCACTGCTTGACTTCCGGTGTCAAAATTCTGCTTTTGAGGATTTGGAGTCATCAGACTTCTTCCTAGATCTTTCCGAATTGGATCCAAATCTACGGTCTGATCTGCCCCTGCTAGGACGTCCTCTAGCGCCAGATCTTCTATAGTCGTGGCCCCAGTATGAGCGAAAAAATCCAGTCTTCTCCCTGCGCTTTGACTGGGGAAGGTTTAATATCTTCTCTTCTTTGTTAGATTCAAGAAGCTTATCTAAATGCGCTCTGAATAGTTTTCCTGGCTCAAAGGGTAGGGAACACAAATTACTCTTCGATGCCGGATCCCCCGACCACAGTTTCAGCCAGATGGCTCTTCTGACAGAGTTTGTAGGGCCATATTCTTTGCAGTTAGCCTAATTGAATCAACAGGAAAATCACAAAGAAACTCGGCCGCCAATTTTAAGGTCGGTAGTTGTTGGAGTAAATCTTCTCTAGATACCCCATCTTCAATATCTCTGCTTCAGTGACTGAGCCATACTCTTAAGGCGCGGGCTACTGGTACTGTTCCATAGCTGCTTTGTTTAGGGAGGCCAGGTAAGTATGCAATCTTTTAAGGAGACCATCTGCCTTTTTCTCCATGGGGTCCTTGAGCAAGGACGAGTCATCGCTTGGAAAAAGTGACTTCTTAGCCAGTCTGGTGACTGCTGGGTCTACCCTTGCAGGGGCTTCCTAGCTGGAGGACTCAGATGGGTCCATCTTGTATGTGGCTCTGAACTGGGATCCTAGGTTTATCTTTCCAACCGGCTGTTCCCATTCTTTAAACATAATGGAGTTTAATATCGGATGACCAGGGAAAACTGAAGCTTTCTTCTTTGGAAAATAAAAAAGGTTCTCCTCTTCCTGTTCAGACGCCTTTTCCTTCCAGGACTCCATAATATTTTTTACTTCCTTGATAAGATGATTGATGATTATTAAATAAGAAATTATCTTCCAGGACTGGAAGTGCTGATTCAGAATCTGATGAAACTTCCCCTCTGAGCGAGACGACTGTTCCGAGACTGACTAGGGGGTAAGATAATGCTTCTTTTTTGTTGTCTTCTTTCTCTTAACCTGAGATAAGAAAGACTTAAAAAGGGTCATTAATTTTCTGGTCTCTGAATCTGAGATTTCCTCAGAATGGGAGCAGTTATCACATACATTAGATGAGCAATTGTCCGGAAGTGGCTGAAGACAAAAATACATAAGGTCTGCTTTGTTTTCTGTTTCTTGGCAGGAGAGGCCCTCCGGGAGTTTACTTTGCAATGCACGCAAAGATCTTCTGAGAAATCATCCGGAAGAGGTTGTTCACAGAGGTGGCATAATCTATGCCTACTCTTCCTGGATCTTTTGCCTTTCTTAGAAGACGAGCTGGACATCTATAAGTACATATAAACAGAACCAAGTCAGCCACACCAGACACACACGGATGCAAAGAGGAGAAACCTGACATATGGCAGGTCAGAATACCTTAACAATGCTAGAGCTCGGCTGCCAGGCACAAAGGGCACCGAGCTCTGCAAAAGCCCGCTTTAAATACTTAACTTTGGGCCGCCGGCAGGAAGCGGCGCGGATGCGTTACACACACGAGCAACCGTAAGTTCGGATCCCTGACTTCAGGTTGCGGCTCCAACGCGCGCCAGACGAAGTCTCTCTGGAGGATGCCGGGGCCGGAGAGAGAAGAGCGGGCAGGAGTCAAGCCAGGGAATGCATGGCAGAGCAGACTCCGGGCACAATAGACCTGGAATCCAGGCATAATGGCCGCAATCCTAGGTGGGCTTCTGCCTCAGAGTGAGGACAAAAAAAAAAACACAGAGGTGCATTATGGGGGACCCCCTTATATAATGGTACTAATTAATTATTCTAATCTATTTGATCTAGGTGGGCGGTCCTAGAGAGGATTGAAGTCAAGCTTAACCCTTTGTGTGCTGCCGTAGGACGAAATGGGAAACTACTATACGCTGTTATATACTGCCTTATACTACTATACGCTGTTATATACTGCCGTATGCTACTATACGCTGTTATATACTGCCATATACTACTATACGCTGTTATATACTGCCGTATGCTACTATACGCTGTTATATACTGCCGTATGCTACTATACGCTGTTATATACTGCCGTATACTACTATACGCTGTTATATACTGCCGTATACTACTATACGCTGTTATATACTGCCGTATACTACTATACGCTGTTATATACTGCCGTATACTACTATATGCTGTTATATACTGCCGTATACTACTATACGCTGTTATATACTGCCGTATACTACTATACGCTGTTATATACTGCCATATACTACTATACGCTGTTAGAGAGCACGGTTATTTCTGAAGTTTAATATTAAGGGGCATTTGGGAGCACAGCGGGTACAGTATTGGGAGTAGCAGCAGGATAATATTGTTGGGGGACCAGGTTGGGAGAATGATAGAAAAGTGAGGAGTCTAAGATGTCTGTGCGAAAAACTCTGCAGAGATGAGATGCGGCTGAAAGAAATCATCATGGCTTCCTGGTCCGAATGGAGAAGAAGAAAGAGAATTTCTACATCAGAGGAGACGTCACTGGATGTAAGAGGTATGTAGTGCTGTACTCTCTGGTATGTTTTGTACCTCTGTATGTAATGTCCATAAATGTTTTTAACAGTAGGGCTAAGGAGAGGAGTTAGAATGAGAAGTGGCCCCATGGAAGTTTCGGGGGGCGGGGGTGCCATTTCAATTTTGCCTCAGGTAGCAAACAGGCTTGGTGCACCCCTGCCAGTGATGCCGTCCTTTTTCTGCCACTTATTGTTTGTAACCATTTGTGAGATTTTTAACTATTTATGATGATACGGATTAATAAAATGTATTTGGGATGGGATAGTGTCTCTATTACGTGTAGGTTTAGTGTATTTTTTGGGCCTTACTTACCTATTACTTATAGTTTCCTGGGTAAATTTGAATATACATCATTAATTCAGAAACAAATTTTGTGGCGAAACCAAACTCGCCACTGAGTTTTGGAGGGGACAGATTGCCAGCCTCTTGCCCCAGGATTATGGGCCCTCTCATCAGCCCATGCTAAACTTAAACCCCATGGCGATTTGACTGTGTTTGTGGCATCTGAGCGCTGTTTGGATATATTGAGCGCTCAGATCCAAGCCATCTGGGGATATGTTAAATGTCTGTGTGTACTGTAAAGGGTGGGACATGGTATATTGAATAATGATGTCTGTCCTATTGTCCCCACGTGTGTATTGGCGATTTCCCTTTGTCCTGAGAGATAATTGAATGAGTCCTCGATTGTCTCCAGGACAGAAGACATTGTGTATTCTCCTGCCTGTGATGATTACATTAACCTGTGTAGGGTAATTGTATCACAGGCAGAGGGGAGGGATATGCTGGGGGTGTCTGTATTGTCCCATTGTGTGTGATTGGCTGCTGTATCCCCTGTGTCACAGTCTTCCTTCTGGTCCCCTAGAGGAGTGTCCACCAGGTGGGAGACCTGCATAAATACCGGGCAGGTAGCCCTCAATAAAGTGAGAATTCCTGTTTAACCATTAATACGGAGCCTCGTCTCGTACTTGGGGGGAATTGCTACGTCAGAACGTTCTCTTGCCTGTTCCAGGAAAGGAGGACTTCGTATGGTTCCAGTTCGGTGGATTCCAGCGGTTGTGGGTTGCTGTGCTCTTCGCCAGGGGAATCGCCCGAACAGTATTAACCCTCACTATACCGGGTTATACCGTAACAAATTTACTCTTATGTATATACCCTACTTACTGTATGGTTTTTGTATTATTAATACCCAGTGTAACCCTACACAGGGGAGAAGCCATATTCATGTTCAGAATGTGGGAAATAGTTTACAGATAAATCAGAGCGTGTTTGACATGAGAGAAGTCACACAGGAGAGAAGCTGTATTCATGTTCAGAATGTGGGAAATGTTTTACAGAGGAACCAAATGTGGTTACACGTCACAGAATCCACACAGGAAAGACGCATTGATTTCTAATGTTAATCTGCTTCCCCTTCGTGATAACAGCACAATATGAGGTATTTCTGCCCCTGTGAACTGGTAGGACATATGAAACTTTTAATAAGTCATGTTAAACAATTAATTAAAGTGATAAAGCTCCTCTAAAAACTGCCTTCACTAACTAATCGGCCAGTTAAGGGACAATCGAAATTCCTTGAATTCTTAGGCTACATTCACTGTGTGCCACCAGTTTTGGGAACCAATGAAATTCAATGGGGCTAATCACATTTTTGGCTGTTTTCACGGCCAGACTGACACCATTAAAATCAATGGGAGTATTTTTAAGGGCTGCTAATCAGGAGCACACCCATCTAACAGCCATTAAGAAACGGGGACACTAGTGAAAATTAGTTAGAGATTAAAAAAAGAAAAGCCTCGTCCACTTGCACACACGGAGGCATTCGTTCTTTTCTTGATGCGGAAGGATCTGTGGTCCCAGCGTGATGAAATCACCATGCGCTCCCAGCATGCTGGGAGCCACTATGGGGGACATCATCACTGCTAGAGGCCATTATCTAATATATAAAGCTGAGTGTATGTCCGCTAAAGGAATCCGCACCGTCGCATTTACAATCACGAAATTTGGCACATAGGTACATTAGTTGTCCGGGAAGATTTTAGACCAGGTCTCAGCTCTCTAGGATGTACCGTTCCTGTATGGCGACGCTGCATATGTGGACGGAGGGTCGTAGTACCAACATTGGCACCTTGGCCATGCTTCACCTTCTGCCCACAGATTCTACATATGGCCACTTTCACCTCTTCCGGCTGCTTAACAAAAAACTGCCACACCGCTGAGTAGGTGATTTTCCCCCCAACAGTCCGCACTGACTGACTGCTAACGCCGCTGCCTCCGTGAACCCCTGCACCACTACTTCCCAGGTAGGTAGACTGCTGCGAAGCAGGTGGTCTACCCCGGGCATGTTTGGCTCCCAAACTTCTACTGCTGCCACCCTGCTGACTCTCCGCCACTCTACCATCTTGCTGGCTGCCACCCTCTTCTCCCGATGATGATGAAGCCACTTCTGCACCCGGTTTCCAAAGTGCGATTGGCTTTATCATCATTGTGTAGTGTCTTCTTCAACGGTTTCTGGGTCAGGAGCCTGACTCGCTCGCAACACCCCCTCCAATGCCACTCTCCTCATCACTACTTGCCCGCTGTCGGGTTTATAATAATTCAATTAAGAATTATTAATTATGGTCATAAAAATAATTAACCATGAATTTTTCATAACTTCTAGAAATCATGACCTGGTGAATTGTAGATAACCCAATCGATACAATTCACATCTGAGGCCGACTATTTCCTCAGATAATAAGTTATTTTCATGTGAGATGACATTAATGCTAAAGATATAGTTTTGCATTATATAATAATACGCAGGTATTATAAAAACATGCAGATTTATTGGTTACAAGATTCTAAACATAAATAAGTGAATATATACGGAGCTGATATAAAGCATAACAAGCTTATAATAAGTAAATACACACAATACATGTGGGGAGAAGCAACTTGTCACATTATATCAAAGCTTAAATTTGGTTAGGATATCAAAACAAGAAGTTAATTCTATACATCACTTCTGTCCAGAGGAAACCTCATGATATCAGGACGGGCCTGTCTAATCCTAGACACCAATATGGAGTGGTGAATACATTCTGCCCTCCTCTAACTACACCTCACATGGCTTCAGGAATGGGCAAATCCATCCAAGGATAAAATTTAGAAGAGATAACTGTCTCCTTCCGCCCCGGACTATCCTCACATGTATGACTTGGTAAGACTATTAAGACACACAACAGAAATGGGAAGAACTTGGAACAAGTCTTTCCGGTGGGAATTTATCCCCTAGCTTGGCGAAGAATGCTACTATCCATATATATATATATATACAATCATCTAATACTCTGATAGATTAGGAGTCTTGATTCTTCTGCAGGTAGAATGAAGCCTCACAATATCCTAAGACTACATCTCAATATGGAGATGATCAATTAATGTGTTTATGTATTCGCCAATCTGGGTGATATGGTTTCACCCACATTATCCAATTAGTCTTAATAAAAATAAAAGATCATTCTTTATGTCTCTTACCAAGTCCTAGCAGGAATCACACTTCTGCTCCTAGGAAAGCTGGGTGTGATAGAGATGTGCATATATGAATATCTTTCTCAGAAACCAAGATGGCTCCCACATCCTGTAGCTTGAAGACAAGAACAAAGGACAGCATGAGGGTTTGGGCACATGTTGGAAGACCCCCCTCTGGAGGGATTATTTGTGATATACCTTGGACCACTGTTGACCAAATAAGGACATTACCCAATGAACTCCTCCCCCTCCCCTTCCTCACTATGTATAGGAATGTGCTGTGTAATAAAGCTAAGAACTGAATTGACCCTGCAGGTGTCAAGTCATCTCTTCTGTGCGCACAAAACCTTACGATCTAGCTACTGATTTGGAGCAGCAAAGCAAACGTTATAGCTCTGATTAGAGCATCTTTATCAATTTGGCGCTCAACGTGAATCTCGAGAGAATATAACAGCGGTAGCCAAGTTTTGGATTCCTGGAGCACGGTGGATGACGCTTGAGGATTGGGACTGCAGCCCTATAACTATTACGGTAGGAAAATTCGTAATCTTGCCGACCTCTTGTCGTACTCCCACCGTGCTGTGGAAATCTTTCTGCTGGTCGCCTGTTACACTGTGTATTAGCAGCCCTCGGCTGATTGTTGAAAATCTCGAGTTCTTTTCGGACCTCTGAGCGGGCTGCAGTTTGCTTTGCTGTGGTTTTGTTTGTTTGTCTTTTGTGTTGGCTGCTTTTCCCTGACAACAGGCAAGCAGAGTGCGACGACTCCCTGCAGGGGGACTACAATAAATTTTTGCTGCAGATGTATTAGCCCCAGGGGGTTACAATAAATTTTTGCAGCAGATGTATTAGTCCCAGGACTACAATTAATTTCTGCCGAATTGGGACTGGAGAATCTCCAGAGGCGGTGGCAGATGTATTAGCCCAGGCTGGTGTGACCAGACGTGGACACCAGGTTTCTTTCTGTCAGGGGGAAGTCTACTCTGCTTGCTGTTGAGGGGGAAGTGCTGTTGTCTTTGTCTTTGTATACACGTGTGTGAACTCATGGGCCTGTCTCCATCTCTGCCTGAGGGAGAGTATACTGCTCCGCAACTTGTGGCACGTGAGGAAGGCAGTAAGCATGTTAAGAATTGTAGGAAGTTAATGAAGATAGCTGGATGTAATGAGAATGGAGAACTTAGCACTGAAGTATGGAAGACAGTTATAAGACAGTGTCGTGGTACGCTGATTGATGTAGGTTTGCTCAGTGCTGCGCAAGCATGGCACCGGACAGCAAATCGTTTGGCTGCTAATGGAGGATCACAAAGATGGGATGAGAATTTGAAAGCTTATATTTATAAGATAGGAAACCTTGGGCCACCACCCTATAATGACTCTGGAGTAATAGCACCGGATGTAGCTCATTTACTGAGACCCCACTCACAGAATGGAATATTAGTCGGAGGGTCTGTGGGATGGACTTGTGTGCATTGTGGCCAGCCTAATCCAGACCCCTGTAATTCTTGTCCTACTTGTCGTGTCCCCAGCCCCCATCCTCCTCGTGCTGGACAGACCCCTATGGTGTCACTGCCTCAGTCTGTAGGTGCCCATCCCCCAGTACAAACAACCCTCTGTCCTGCTCAGCCTCCGCCACTAGATGGCAAGCAGAATGCTCCTTGGTGTTCAGATCCTCCTATGATAACTTCAGAGGAGGCAATCCAAGTTTCTGAGGAGACACAGACAGGAGGGACAGGGAAAGTTTTAACCCAGATCACCCCTTATATCCGGTGTTAAATAAAGATGGCACTTATTACGTGCCGGGAGGGCCCACTATGCCACTTTCAGCGCCCCCATCATACCCATAATGATGATAGGTGGTGGCCCTGAAACCAGAAGTCAGAAGAAATCCAAGGAAGCAGATGAGGCAGATGGGGACACAGAGGCCCCCAGACTCTGCAGTTAGTCTTCCTCCTACTTTGCAGCCGCAAAACACAGACGAGGTGTGGCTAGCTGAGGATGGCATAAGGAGACAGGCAGAGCAAGAGAGAGAGCGGGAGAGAGAGAGGAGAGAGATGAGAGAGAGAGGGACAGGCTGGTGGCCAGATTGGCCGGACAGGTAGATCTTCTGGCCAGACAAGCCCAGACTTCTTCCTCTGAGAAAAATGAGGAAGGAAGATATGTGACTTTTAGTCCTACACAAGCCACTAATTTGGTAAACTCCCTCCCTGACCCAGAACAGCATCCAATGCCCTTTTATAGGGCATTGGAACAGATCAGGAAAACTCACTCTGCCACGTGGAGGGACTTAGCAGGGCTTACCCAGATTAAGGCAGGGGATTCTTTCTGGCCTACAATGGAGAAGGATCTACCCCCTCCCAATCATGGGGAGGCGGAGTTTTTGAAAACCTATGCTTCTGGGGAACGATTCTGTGACTTCTTAGAACAATGGGCTAGGACCAGGCTGGCAGATCAAGCAATTCAAATTCAGGATATGAAACAAGATAAAGGAGAGTCAGTGGAGAAATTTGCAAATAGAATGGAACAAATGTTCAAAGATCTGGGTTTTTCCAAACAAGACCCAGTACAGACTAGGATGTTGTCTAGTGCTTTTGCTGATGGACTAAAACCCCACATTCAAAAGTCACTAAAAATTGCCCGTCCAGAATATCGTTCTGTTTCTATGGAGACATTAACACTGGTAGCTAAAGGTATTGAAGCAGCCCCCAGGACTAGCATCATGCTTGTGACAGGACAGGATGCCCCCTCCCCAGAGAGATAACAGACCTGCTCGTCTCTGCTATGGGTGTGGCCAGCTCGGACATTTCAAAAGGGTGTGCCCCCACCGCCCCCTCAACAAGGCAGAGGGGGCCGCCTCGTGTGTTTCCATGGGCTCCCCCAGCAGGAGCAAGGGAGGACTGTAACAATGCTTTATAGGACAGGGGCAAGCCAGATCCACACGTCGGAGAAGCCAATCTCACTATGGCCCTCCTTCCCCCACTGTGGCCCTGCACCTACTGTGCAGCTGCAGGTAGGAGGGGATATGCACACATTTCTTGTGGATACTGGTGCAGCCAGAAGTGTAATCCGACGTGATGAGATCTCTGACCCATCTTTTTTAGACAAAATTACTGTGCAGTGTGTTGGCATAGATGGTCGTGCTAGGCCCTCTCCCCTAACCAAACCTCTTGATATTTCTTTTGGCCCACAGCCCTGTACTCGAGTACTCTCGCAATTTGTAGTTTCCTCCACATGTCCACTTAACCTTCTAGGAGCGGACTTACTACAAAAGATGCAGGCTATTATTCAGTTTCACTCTGATGGTACTGTTACCCTTTCTACTCCTTTGCAGCCAGAAGAAACTGTGCTGCTGGCCGCGCTTACATCCTTAGAAGATTGTCCTCCCACTACTGAACCACTCCCTGCTGCTGTGCTGTCTGTTATACCTGAGACATTGTGGTCCACAGGACCTCAGGATGTGGGTCGGTTGCGGGTACAACCTGTAATGGTGCACCTCAAACCAGGAGCAGTGCTCCCTAGGAAGCCTCAATACCCCTTATCTATGGCCCAGATGGATGCCATCACTCAACAGCTGCGGGCGTTCTTGAAAGTTGGTGCTATAATACCTACCACATCCCCGTGTAACACACCCCTCTTCCCAGTAAGGAAGAAGGGGAAAAAGGGACAACCTGATACCTATAGGATGGTACATGATCTTCGGGCGGTTAATGAAGCCACCTTCCTAGAAACCCCCATTGTACCGAATCCTCATACCCTGCTTTCTAACATACCCTCTGACGCAGCAGTTTTTACAGTCATTGACCTGGCTAATGCTTTTTCTCTGTGCCTTTACACCCCGAATGTCAATACCTTTTTGCTTTTACCCATGCTGGATCCCAGTATACCTGGACAGTCATGCCTCAAGGGGCTCAGAATAGCCCATCTCAATTCAGTAAAGTCATGTCATCTATCTTGGATGAATGGAAACAAACTCATGATGACGTTGTGCTGCTCCAGTATGTGGACGATCTTTTAGTGTGTGCCCCGGACATAAATATCTGTTCTGATGCTTCGCTCTCTTTACTTCTTTTCTTGTCGAATCAGGGGTGCAAGGTTTCCAAAGACAAAATCCAGTGGTGTCGGTCAAAGGTGGTGTTCCTTGGACATTGCCTCAGTCTTGGTGCTAAACACCTTACAGAGGACAGGAAGACAGCAATTCTTCAAATTAAAGAACCCGCTACCTCTAAACAACTGCAAGCCTTTTTGGGACTCATATCATACTGTCGCCCTTGGATCCTGGATGCTTCCATTCTTATGCAGCCTCTGTATGATTGCATACCTCATGTCCCTTTTATTTGACAGATGAGGCTAAACGCTGTTTTAAACAGTTGCAGGAAGTGGCCTCGTCCTCTCCAGCTCTGGGGTTGCCGAACTATAGCCTACCCTTTAGACTGTATGTCATGGAACGCCAGGGACATGCAACTGGGGTTCTAACCCAGAGTCATGGAGGCAGGCACAGGCCTCTGGGCTACTATTCAGCCCGCCTGGACCCAGTAGCTCGTGGGACACCTTCCTGTATTCGAGCTATCCACGCCTGTCATCTCCTTCTAGATAAAACTTCTGACATTGTCCTGGGTCACCCCCTGCATATTTTAGCTCCCCATGACATTTCTGCAATCCTCCAGCAAACTCAGCCGAAACATCTCTCAGCTGCTAGGCATCTCCGTCTTCAGTGTTCCCTTTTACTTCCGGATACTGTTACTATATCTAGATGTCATGTGCTTAACCCCGCGTCCCTCCTCCCTTTTCCTCAAGGGGGACAGCTGAGGAGGAAGGTGTTTATTCTGCCGATGATTTTTACTCTGGAGACTGTCATGATTGTGTGGAATTGATTAAACAAGAGACTGAGCCTCTTCCAAATGTAACTGAAACAGCTTTGAACAACCCTGACCTCAACTTGTTTGTGGATGGATCCCGATATGCAGATGAACAGGGCAGGTATCACACTGGATATGCTGTCACCTCTTCAGATGAAGTGTTGCAGGCTGGCCCTCTTTCTCCTGACAAATCTGCCCAAGAGGCTGAACTGATAGCTCTCGCTGAAGCCTGCCGAATAGCTGAGAGGAAAACTGCCAATATACACACAGACTCTAGATACGCCTTTGGAGTAGCCCATGATTTCGGTCCCATCTGGAAGAGCCGCAATTTTATCACAGCTAACGGGATTCCCATAAAGAATGCAGAAGCTGTGCACGCTTTGATGGAAGCCTTGGCACTCCCTAAACAAGTAGCCATACTCAAAGTTAAGGCGCATTCGAGAGCTGATACTCCGGAAACACAGGGAAATGCAAGAGCTGATAAAGCAGCAAAGGAAGCGGCGATGAGGAAAAGAGAGGAGGTGACGATGATGGCAGTGCAGACACGATCCAGTGCAGCAAAAGATGAGACGGGTATACCCAGTGGACTCCTGCTTACAAAGGAAACATTAGGGGATATACAAGAAGCAGCATCTGAAGAAGAGAAGGAAGTGTGGTTTGAAAACGGAGGAAGCCCTGATGAAGACCAGATTTGGAGGAAAGGACATCTCCTCTGTTTGCCTAGAAGTCTCTACCCTGCAGTAGTCTCTTGGGCTCATGGGCCAACACATCAAGGAAAATCTGCAATGAATAACCTTATCTCTTCTATATGGCTTGCCCTCGGCCATTACTACATTCACCACTCGACATGTCAATAGCTGCATGGTCTGTGCCAAATGTAATCCTGGGAAGATGGAAAAGTCCCTGTCAAGTGCCTACCAAAACCTCTCTACCCCTTTCAAAGGATTCAGATTGACCACATACAAATGCCCCCTGCTCAAGGGTTTCAGTATGCCCTGGTGGTCATAGACATGTTCTCTGGATGGCCTGAAGCCTACCCCGTGAAGAATCAGACGGCAAAGACAACAGTGAAGAAGTTGTTAAATGAAATTGTCTGTAGATTCGGGGTACCTGAAGTAATAGAGAGCGATCAAGGACCTGCCTTTATAGCAGATGTGGCTCAGGAGATATGGGCTGCACTAGGGACCCATCTTGCCTTCCATACTCCCTACAGACCACAAAGCAGCGGAAAAGTGGAAAGAATGAACGGCACATTAAAGCTAAAAATGTTGAAAATGGCACAAGAGACTGGAAGGCCATGGCCAGAGGCTCTTCCTATTGCCCTATTTAGTGTGAGGCATACCCCTAGAGGAAAAGAGAAGCTGTCCCCTTTTGAGATTTTATTTGGTAGTGCCCCTAAGTTAGGACAGTATTTTCCCCAAGAACTTGCTTTGCAATATGATTGTTTATCTGCCTATGTGTCTGCTCTGTGTAAACACCTGACTGATCTACATTCTCGAGTATTTTCTTCACTTCCAGATCCCAGCCAGATTCCTGGAAGTCATACCCTTCAACCAGGAGATTGGGTTCTAGTGAAGAAGTACGTCCGAAAGACTCTTGAGCCCAGATTTGACGGTCCCTTCCTGGTTCTGCTGACCACTCCCACCTCAGTAAAGCTCGAGGGCAAGAAAACGTGGATTCACGCATCTCACTGCAAGAAGGTTCCAGGCTTGGAGCCAGAGATTTGTCAAAAATGATATCCTTTCTCTTGCTGATAGTGGGATGGGTGGGACTGAATGAGGGGACGCAGTCATTATATACCTTGTGGGTAAATACTAGTGCTACAATACAGGTGTTTGAGTTTGACTATTGTGAAGTGGCAAATTGTACATTAATGCATCAAGGAAGGGTGTATGCGCGAAGGGGAGTTCAGTATTACATTTGTGTAACCAGAGAAGGAAATGAATGGTGTTCCTCATGGGGAGATGTAATAGCAAATACCGGAACAGATTGGGGATACCGGCCAGCAGAGGGAATGTCTCGGAAGGATGACAAAGGGACATCTTTGGTGGATAGGCTGCATTTTTCTGACAAAGAAAGATCATGGAAAGAAAGGTGTGATCTGACAAAGGTAGAGCCTGGAGAGTGTCACCCTCTGATTCTGGCCCTAGAGAACCCACAGAAAGTAGACCTGGGAAAATATGTGTTGGGAAGGTATCAAACATCAAGCAGTCTCCCTAATGCCCCCTTGTACAGTTCCAATTAGGAGATCTTGAAGCCAGAGTAGACAGGCCTGACTCCTTATCAGGGAATCCTCTCCTCCCAGGGGAGAGTCAAGCCAGGGCCCGTATACCATGGAGGAAACTTTGGCTGTGGAAACAGGATTCTCTGATAGCAATTTTTGGTTGGAATGGATGAAGTATACAGCATCCCAGGTAAATAGGTCAGGTTGTATCACCTGCTCTACAGCCAGGCCCCATCTGGGGACTGTACCCTTCACCTAGATCCAAACCATTATTCCTGTTTTATCGGCCTGTATGTAAATCAGACTATTAATGAAACCGTGTGTAATTTTTGGAAAGGGAAATTCCCAATCTTAAGCGAAGCACCATCACCTGGAGAAGGCATCACAATATACAAAGGGAATTATACCTGTTTTGAGATAGAGGGGTCAGAGGGAAAGCACCTGGGTAGATTTCCCAAGGGTTACTGTGGAACTGTGGTCAACACCACTGGGACTGATTACCAAACCCACTTATGGAACCAGACCCGAGCTCTGGGAGATGTGATATGGTTGTGTGCGGATATGAAGCTGAGGACAAAATTAGAAATTGTCTGGCATGGACAATGTGCTTTGGCCTTGGTGTTGATGCCGTTCCACATATTTAACCCGCTTGACTGGAAAAAGACTATAGAAATTTTAAGAAACCCCGAATTAGAATATTTTAATCCCTCTCTGCCAGATGAAGGAACAGTTATAAGAAGGAAAAGGGAAACAAATCCAAGAGGTAGCCTTGATTCTCATGTGTACATAGATGCCATAGGAGTGCCCAGGGGGTCCCAGATGAGTTCAAAGCTAGAGATCAAGTGGCAGCAGGTTTTGAATCCCTCATCCCTATAATTACGGTAAATAAAAATGTGGATTGGATCAATTATATCTATTATAATCAACAGAGATTCGTAAACTTTACCAGAGATGCCTTAAAAGGAATAGTAGAACAGCTAGGGCCCACTAGTGTTATGGCATTCCAAAATAGAATGGCCCTAGATATGCTACTTGCTGAAAAAGGAGGTGTATGTAAAATGATTGGTGAGACCTGTTGTACTGTAATTCCCGATAATTTAGGACCAAATGGCCAGGTCACGAATGCTCTTAAGGGGCTTACCTCTCTTTCAGAGGAATTAAAAAGAAATTCTGGTATAGATAATCCATGGGGTGAGTGGTTTGACAGCTGGTTTAAAAATTGGAAACAGACCTTACTACAGATTGGTATAATAATAACGGTTGTATTGTTAATGTTTGCATTAATTGTCTGCTGTGTCATCCCCTGCATCAGGAAACTTCTGGCTAAAGCTGTGGCTGACGCTACCCCAGAGATGCTTATGGGAGAATATTATGATGAAATTGAGGATGAAAACCAAGGTGCACTACACTCTGTCAGTCTTCCCTTTATAACACCATTTGGAAGGACAATTCAGAGTAGGGACAGATCATCTGACTTTCCAATGCGTAACAGTGTCATGGGAGGTTATTCACAAGGAATAGCTTGTCATGGAAGCTGGAGAAGAGGATTCGAAACATTGGGACAGATGGTTAGGTTTAGGGAAAGAATGATATCCAAGGGGGACTGATAGAGATGTGCATATATGAATATCTTTCTCAGAAACCAAGATGGCTCCCACATCCTGTAGCTTGAAGACAAGAACAAAGGACAGCATGAGGGTTTGGGCACATGTTGGAAGACCCCCCTCTGGAGGGATTATTTGTGATATACCTTGGACCACTGTTGACCAAATAAGGACATTACCCAATGAACTCCTCCCCCTCCCCTTCCTCACTATGTATAGGAATGTGCTGTGTAATAAAGCTAAGAACTGAATTGACCCTGCAGGTGTCAAGTCATCTCTTCTGTGCGCACAAAACCTTACGATCTAGCTACTGATTTGGAGCAGCAAAGCAAACGTTATAGCTCTGATTAGAGCATCTTTATCAGGTGGTCCATCATCGCATGTCTCACCATGACTTTCATATTGATAGACCCCTCTCTCCTGTGTGTTCTGGCTGAATCCTGGAATGTTCTCTGCTTGTTCTTTGCTTGTTGGAATTTCCCTTATTCTAACAGTAATTATCCCAATCCTTATCTCAAGTCACATCCTCCTGGATTAAGATCTTCCAATCATACGCTCATATGGTAATGATCCTATGAGATCATATTTACCCATAATGCAACTGTGGAGGATGGTATAATGATATCCATCTGTCTCCCGGAAGGCACTGTTGTGCAAGCTATTAGCACCATACTATAAAGAGTTAACTATGGCACTCTTGTATTATATACATTTGACCCTCGTCATCGTAAATTATAGATAAGGATTAACGTGGACATTTTAAAATAACTAAAGACAGACCTCTAGGCGTCTCTCTGAATGTTTCTCATACTGTTGATCTATGGACCATAATGATATGAATGGGCCTTGTTCTCTTCATATGGACCTTTTGGAGAATCCAGTGTACCCCTACAGATAAGCCCACATCTGTGGCAATAACTTTTAAAACAATATACACTGTATCCCAGTATAAACTTTTACACAGACTGAATTCGGATGACTCAAATCTTGGCCTGTTCCAGCCATGTATCAAAACTTTGGTTCAGCCTGTCTCTTAAAGACAATGAGCATCTATTTTGGACTATAATATGATCAGGTATCATATACACTCATGAAAATGCCCGACACCACCAAGCGGAGGAAGCGGCGGATGTCTTATTCACATCTTGGCTGGGCAGTAGCTGACTAATATCCTCTAGTAGCTCATCCTCGCTGTATAGTGGAGCTGAGCCCACAGCATACAATACTTCTGTGGCTGGGGGAACTGACTGAAGGGACACTATGGATAAAACTAACCTTTATTAAGATATACTTTAAAATCTTCAAAGGGAAGACGAAGAAAAGAAACAACCTCCCCAGAACAAAACTCTCCCAATCTACACAAGTCTGCAAACAGCACTCAGTGACCAATGCCGGAAGCGACATGTCCACTGTAGCGCAATTAGACTCAACGCGCAGGTCACGGTGGTGCAGACTAATTGTAAATGATAGGCTTAGTGCACCCAAAGCTTGGCACTCAGGACAATGGAGACAAAGCGTCGTCCCTGCTGATCAAGTACTGCAGGTAACACCCCACCTGACTCAAGTTGATAAACATCTGCTCATGTCAAACAGCCTTCCAAACCAGAGCGCCTGCCACTATATTGGGCACGTGCAGGCAGTAGCTGTGATAAGGGCACAAATCAACTTGGAAAGACTAATTGTTTGTGTACATAAAGCTTGTTGATAAACATCTGTCCATGTCTCAACAGCCTGCCAGCCAGAGCACGTGCCCACTGGTTTGGCAGGCTGGTTGATATGAACAGATGTTTATCAACTTGAGTCAGGTGGGGTGTTACCTGCAGTACTTGATCAACAGGGACGACGCTTGTCTCCAATGTCCCTGAGTGCCAAGCTTTGGGTGCACTAAGCCCATCATTTACAATTAGTCTGCACCACCGTGACCTGCGCTGCTGAGTCTAATTAGCGCTACAGTGGACCTGTGCGCTTTCAGTATTGGTCACTGAGTGCTGTGCAGACTTGTGTGTATTAGGAGGGTTTGTTCTGGGAGGTCTTCTTTTTCTTTTTGTTGTCTTCCTTTGAAGATTTTAAAGTAAATCTCAATAAAGGTTAGTTTTATCCACAGTGTCCCTTAAAGAGGACCTTTCATCACCCTAACAAATCTAAACTAAGTATACATACATGGAGAGCGGCGCCCAGGGATCTCCCTGCACTTACTATTATCCCTGGGCGCCGCTCCGTTTCTCCCGGTATGTCCTCCGGTGACTTCAGCTCATGCGTCTCAACTGGGAGGAGCCTGCCCTTGTTCTCCTGGCGTCTCCTTCTCCCAGGCTGTAGCGCTGACCAACCGCAGCGCTCAGCTCATAGCCTGGGAGAAGAAAGCTCATACCCTGGGAGAAGAAAACCTCCCAGGCTATGAGCTGAGCGCTGCGGTTGGTCAGCGCTACAGCCTGGGAGAAGGAGACGATTAACCCCATCACTGATTAACCCCTGATCACCCCATGTCACCCCCTGTCACTAATCACCCCCTGTAAGGCTCATTCAGACGCCCATATGTATTTGGCGGATCCGCAAAAACACAGACACCGGCAATGTGCTTTCCGCATTTTGCGGATCCGCACATTGCCAGAACTATATAGAAAATGCCTTTTCTTGTCCGCAATTGCAAGAATAGGACATGCTCTATCTTTGCAGAGCTGCGGCCGGATGTTTGGGGGCCGAAACCCGGAAGTTCGCGGTCGCAGCTCGCGAAATGCTGATGCGGGAGCACATAGTGTGCACTCCGCATCACCGCCGGCCCCATTCACACTGAATGGGTCCGCATCTATTCCGCAGAATTGCGGAATAGATGCGCACATTTTTGCAGACGTGTGAATGGGGCCTTACTTCTTTTTTTTTATTTGCACATTTTTTGGCAGAGATTTTTTCATCCACATTGATCGATGCGAATGAGGAAATCTGCGCCGTTCATTTTTTTTTTCAGCCCAGAAGCTGAACGGAAAAAAAAAATCTCATTCCCCGTCTGCTCCATATAAGGAGAATCGCAGAAACTCCTAATGCTGGCCATACGTGTAATGATTGCGGAGACCCTCAAATGCCAGGGCAGTACAAACACCCCACATGTGACCCCATTTTAGAAAGAAGACACCCCAAGGTATTCCGTGAGGGGTATGGGGAGTTCATGCAAAATTTTATTTTTTGTCACAAGTTAGTGGAATATGAGACTGTAAAAAAAAAATAAGTCAATTAACCCCTTTGGGACACATGACGCACCGGCACGGCATGTTTCCCGAGTCCTATGACACATGACGCATCGGGTACGCCATGAGCTGTTCCGATCACTGCTGCTCAGCTGGCAGTGATCGGAACAAGGTACCTGCTGAAATCATTCAGCAGGTACCTTGTTACACTGCCCAGGGGGTCCTGTGACCCCCATATGGGCGATCGCTGCAAACCGCAGGTCAATTCAGACCTGCGGTTTGCAGCGCTCACTAGTGATCTATGATCCCCGCGGTCTATGACCGCGGGGATCAGAGAGTTAATGCCCCCAAACAGTTTTTTTAACTCCCTGCAGCCCCCAATCATACTGTGGCTGCGGGAGTGCAGGGGGTGGTTGCGGGCGGCGCGAGGCGGGCGGGAGGCGGGAGGTGCGGCGGGCGGGATCGCGATTGCGATCCCCGCCCGCCTCCCTGTAATCTATCCCTGGTGTCTAGTGAGTTTATCAGAGTGTCAGCACATTGCTGACACTCTGATAGAAACGGCTGGCATCTGTGCTGCAGATGCCAGCCGCTTAACTCCTTTCGCATCGCGGTCCGCACGGACCGCGGTATGGAAGGGTTAACAGGAGGGAGCGCCTCCTCCTTCCCATCGGGGGCTGCTGTGCCTTTGCAGCCCCCAACAGGATGGGATCGAAGAGGGAGGGTGCTCCACTCCTTCCTATCCATCACCCCTGCCCAGTTATGGCAGGGGGTGATGGTTGCCATGGAGACAGGACGCTTTCAGAAGCGCCCTGCTCTCCATGGTGCTGAAAGTCTGAATAGACCTGCTAAAGGTCTATTCAGACTTTCTAAAGTAGTAAAATACAGTACAGTGCACTATATAGTGTACTGTACTGTATTATGCAGACACCAGATCCACTGGATCTTTCAGAACCAAGTGGGTCTGGGTCAAAAATGTAAAAAGTGAAAAAAAGTAAAATGAAACAAACACATAACACTTCCCTCCCCTCCCCTTCCTCACTATGTATAGGAATGTAGCTGTGTAATAAAGCTAAGAACTGAATTGACCCTGCAGGTGTCAAGTCATCTCTTCTGTGCTGCACAAAACCTTACGATCTAGCTACTGATTTGGAGCAGCAAAGCAAACGTTATAGCTCTGATTAGAGCATCTTTATCAGGTGGTCCATCATCGCATGTCTCACCATGACTTTCATATTGATAGACCCCTCTCTCCTGTGTGTTCTGGCTGAATCCTGGAATGTTCTCTGCTTGTTCTTTGCTTGTTGGAATTTCCCTTATTCTAACAGTAATTATCCCAATCCTTATCTCAAGTCACATCCTCCTGGATTAAGATCTTCCAATCATACGCTCATATGGTAATGATCCTATGAGATCATATTTACCCATAATGCAACTGTGGAGGATGGTATAATGATATCCATCTGTCTCCGGAAGGCACTGTTGTGCAAGCTATTAGCACCATACTATAAAGAGTTAACTATGGCACTCTTGTATTATATACATTTGACCCTCGTCATCGTAAATTATAGATAAGGATTAACGTGGACATTTTAAAATAACTAAAGACAGACCTCTAGGCGTCTCTCTGAATGTTTCTCATACTGTTGATCTATGGACCATAATGATATGAATGGGCCTTGTTCTCTTCATATGGACCTTTTTGGAGAATCCAGTGTACCCCCTACAGATAAGCCCACATCTGTGGCAATAACTTTTAAAACAATATACACTGTATCCCAGTATAAACTTTTACACAGACTGAATTCGGGATGACCTCAAATCTTGGCCTGTTCCAGCCATGTATCAAAACTTTGGTTCAGCCTGTCTCTTAAAGACAATGAGCATCTATTTTGGACTATAATATGATCAGGTATCATATACACTCATGAAAATGCCCGACACCACCAAGCGGAGGAAGCGGCGGATGTCTTATTCACATCTTGGCTGGGCAGTAGCTGACGAATATCCTCTAGTAGCTCATCCTCGCTGTATAGTGGAGCTGAGCCCACAGCATACAATACTTCTGTGGCTGGGGGAACTGACTGAAGGGACACTATGGATAAAACTAACCTTTATTAAGATATACTTTAAAATCTTCAAAGGGAAGACGAAGAAAAAGAAACAACCTCCCCAGAACAAAACTCTCCCAATCTACACAAGTCTGCAAACAGCACTCAGTGACCAATGCCGAAAAGCGCACATGTCCACTGTAGCGCAATTAGACCCAACGCGCAGGTCACGGTGGTGCAGACTAATTGTAAATGATAGGCTTAGTGCACCCAAAGCTTGGCACTCAGGGACAATGGAGACAAAGCGTCGTCCCTGCTGATCAAGTACTGCAGGTAACACCCCACCTGACTCAAGTTGATAAACATCTGCTCATGTCAAACAGCCTTCCAAACCAGAGCGCCTGCCACTATATTGGGCACGTGCAGGCAGTAGCTGTGATAAGGGCACAAATCAACTTGGAAAGACTAATTGTTTGTGTACATAAAGCTCAAGTTGATAAACATCTGTCCATGTCTAACAGCCTGCCAGCCAGAGCACGTGCCCACTGGTTTGGCAGGCTGGTTGATATGAACAGATGTTTATCAACTTGAGTCAGGTGGGGTGTTACCTGCAGTACTTGATCAACAGGGACGACGCTTTGTCTCCAATGTCCCTGAGTGCCAAGCTTTGGGTGCACTAAGCCCATCATTTACAATTAGTCTGCACCACCGTGACCTGCGCGCTGGTCTAATTGCGCTACAGTGGACCTGTGCGCTTTTCAGTATTGGTCACTGAGTGCTGTGCAGACTTGTGTGTATTAGGAGGGTTTGTTCTGGGGAGGTCTTCTCTTTTTCTTTTTTGTTGTCTTCCCTTTGAAGATTTTAAAGTAAATCTCAATAAAGGTTAGTTTTATCCACAGTGTCCCTTAAAGAGGACCTTTCATCACCCTAACAAATCTAAACTAAGTATACATACATGGAGAGCGGCGCCCAGGGATCTCCCTGCACTTACTATTATCCCTGGGCGCCGCTCCGTTCTCCCGGTATGTCCTCCGGTGACTTCAGCTCTGCGTCTCAACTGGGAGGAGCCTGCCCTTGTTCTCCTGGGCGTCTCCTTCTCCCAGGCTGTAGCGCTGACCAACCGCAGCGCTCAGCTCATAGCCTGGGAGAAGAAAGCTCATACCCTGGGAGAAGAAAACCTCCCAGGCTATGAGCTGAGCGCTGCGGTTGGTCAGCGCTACAGCCTGGGAGAAGGAGACGATTAACCCCATCACTGATTAACCCCTGATCACCCCATGTCACCCCCCTGTCACTAATCACCCCCCTGTAAGGCTCATTCAGACGTCCATATGTATTTGGCGGATCCGCAAAACACAGACACCGGCAATGTGCTTTCCGCATTTTGCGGATCCGCACATTGCCAGAACTATATAGAAAATGCCTTTTCTTGTCCGCAATTGCAAGAATAGGACATGCTCTATCTTTTGCAGAGCTGCGGCCGGATGTTTGGGGGCCGAAACCCGGAAGTTCGCGGCCGCAGCTCCGCAAATGCTGATGCGGGGAGCACATAGTGTGCACTCCGCATCACCGCCGGCCCCATTCACACTGAATGGGTCCGCATCTATTCCGCAGAATTGCGGAATAGATGCGCACATTTTTGCAGACGTGTGAATGGGGCCTTACTTCTTTTTTTTTATTTGCACATTTTTTGGCAGAGATTTTTTCATCCACATTGATCGATGCGAATGAGGAAATCTGCGCCGTTCATTTTTTTTTTCAGCCCAGAAGCTGAACGGAAAAAAAAAATCTCATTCCCCGTCTGCTCCATATAAGGAGAATCGCAGAAACTCCTAATGCTGGCCATACGTGTAATGATTGCGGAGACCCTCAAATGCCAGGGCAGTACAAACACCCCACATGTGACCCCATTTTAGAAAGAAGACACCCCAAGGTATTCCGTGAGGGGTATGGGGAGTTCATGCAAAATTTTATTTTTGTCACAAGTTAGTGGAATATGAGACTGTAAAAAAAAAATAAGTCAATTAACCCCTTTGGGACACATGACGTACCGGTACGGCATGTTTCCCGAGTCCTTAGGACACATGACGTACCGGTACGCCATGAGTTGTTCCGATCACTGCTGCTCAGCTGGCAGTGATCGGAACAAGGTACCTGCTGAAATCATTCAGCAGGTACCTTGTTACAATGCCCAGGGGGTCCTGTGACCCCCATATGGAGCGATCGCTGCAAACCGCAGGTCAATTCAGACCTGCGGTTTGCAGCGCTCATAGCGATCTATGATCCCCGCGGTCTATGACCGCGGGGATCAGAGAGTTAATGCCCCCAAACAGTTTTTAACCCCCTGCAGCCCCCAATCATACTGTGGCTGCGGGAGTGCAGGGGGTGGTTGCGGGCGGCGCGAGGCGGGCGGGAGGCGGGCGGTGCGGCGGGCGGGATCGCGATGCGATCCCCGCCCGCCTCCCCTGTAATCTATCCCTGGTGTCTAGTGGTTCTATCAGAGTGTCAGCACATTGCTGACACTCTGATAAAACGGCTGGCATCTGTGCTGCAGATGCCAGCCGTTTAACCTCTCTCGTACCGCGGTCCGTACGGACCGCGGTATGGAAGGGTTAACAGGAGGGAGCGCTCCCTCCCTCTCCCATCGGGGGCTGCTGTGCCTTTGCAGCCCCCAACAGGATGGGATCGAAGAGGGAGGGTGCTCCACTCCCTTCCTATCCATCACCCCTGCCCAGTTATGGCAGGGGGTGATGGTTGCCATGGAGACAGGACGCTTTCAGAAGCGTCCTGCTCTCCATGGTGCTGAAAGTCTGAATAGACCTGCTAAAGGTCTATTCAGACTTTCTAAAGTACAAAATACAGTACAGTGCACTATATAGTGTACTGTACTGTATTATGCAGACACCAGATCCACTGGATCTTTCAGAACCAAGTGGGTCTGGGTCAAAAAAATGTAAAAAAGTGAAAAAAAAGTAAAAATGAAACAAACACATAACACTGAATAAAAACTAAAAAAAATAAAATACACTACACATATTAGGTATCGCCGCGTCCGTAAAAACCTGCTCTATAAAAATATCACATGACTGAACTCCTCAGGTGAACGCCATAAAAAAAAACCCCAAAAAATGGTGTAAATAAGCCATTTTTTGGCGCATTACATCACTAAAAGTGTAATACAAAGCGATCAAAAAGGCGTTTGCCTCCCAAAATAGTACCAATCAAACCGCCATCTCATCCCGCAAAAAACGAGCCCCTACCTAAAACAATTGGCCAAAAAATAAAAAAACTATGCCTCTCAGACTAAAACATGATTTTTTTTGTTTCAAAAATGCTTTTTAGTGTTAAATGTAAAAAAAAATTTTAAAAGTAGACATATTTGGTATCTACACGTCCGTAAGAATCTGCTCTATAAAAATATCACATGACCTAACCCCTCAAGTAAACACTGTAAAAAAAAAATAATAAAAACTTTGTCAAAAAGCAATTTTTTTGCCACCTTACATCACACAAAGTGTAATAGCAAGCGATCAAAAAGTCATATGACCCCCCAATTAGTGCCAATCTAACCGTCACCTCATCCCGCAAAAATGATACCCAACCTGAGACAATTGCCTAAAAACTGAAAAATATATGGCTCTCAGACTATGGAGATACTAAAACATGTTTTTTTTTCATTCAAAAAGGATATTATTGTGTAAAACCAAAATAAATAAAAAAAAGGTATACATATTATGTATCGCCGCGTCCGTAAGGACCTGCTCTATAAAAATATAACATGACCTAACCCCTCAGATGAACGCCGTAAACATAAAAAATAAAAACGTTGTCAAACAAGCCATTTTTTTGTCACCTTACATCACAAAAAGTGTAATAGTAAGCGATCAAAAAGTCATATGCACCCCAAGATGGTGCCAATCAAACCGCCATCTCATCCCGCAAAAAATGAGCCCCTACATAGGACAATCGCCCAAAAAAATATATATATGGCTCTCAAACTATGGAGACACTAAAACATGATTTTTTTGTTTTAAAAATTATATTATTGTGTAAAACTTATATAAATAAATAAAAAGTAAACATATTATGTATCGCGCGTCCGTCACAACCTGATCTATATAAATAACACATGACCTAACCCCTCAGCTGAACACAGCAAAAAAAAAAAAAAAATACGGTGTCAAGAGCCATTTTTGTCACCTTACATCACAAAAAGTGTCATAGAAAGCGACCAAAATGTCATATGCACCCCAAGATGGTGCCAATCAAACCGCCATCTCATCCCGCAAAAAATGAGCCCCTACATAACACAGTCGCCCAAAAAAATAAAATAAAACTATGGCTTTCAGAATGTGGAGACACTAAAAAAATTATTTTCAAAAAGGCTTTATTATGTAAAACTGAAACAAAAAACCCCAAAAAGTAGTCATATTTGGTATTGTCGCGTCCGTAACAACCTGCTCTATAGAAATAGCACACAATCTAACCTGTCAGTTCAACTATGTAAATAACAAAAAATAAAAACAGTCCCAAAACAGCTATTGTTTTGCAAATTTTCCATCCAATCCATTTTTGCAGTAACAAAGCAAGGGTTAACAGCCAAGCAAAACTCAATATTTATTGCCCTGATTCTCTTGTTTGCAAAAACACCCCATATGTGGTCGTAAACTACTGTATGGCCAAACGGCAGGGCACAGAAGGAAGGGAACGCCATATGGTTTTTGGAAGGCAGATTTTGCTGGACTGGTTTTTTGACACTATGTCCCATTTGAAGCCCCCCCGATGCACCCCTACAGTAGAAACTCCAAAAAAGTGACCCCATTTTGGAAACTACGGGATAAGGTGTCAGTTTTGTTGGTACTATTCTAGGGTAAACATGATTTTTGGTTGCTCTATATTACACTTTTTTGAGACAAGGTAACAAAAAATAGAAATTCGGAAATTTCATCTCCATTTGCCAATAACTCTTGTGGAACACCTAAAGGGTTAACAAAGTTTGTAAAACTGGTTTTGAATACCTTGAGGGGCGTAGTTTCTTAGATGGAGTCACTTTAATGGAGTTTCTACTCTAGGGGTGCATCGGGGGCTTCAAATGGGACATGGTGTCAAAAATCCAGTCCAGCAAAATCTGCCTTCCAAAAACCATATGGCGCTCCTTTCCTTCTGCGCCCTGCAGTTTGGCCATACAGCAGTTTACGACCACATATAGGGTGTTTCTGAAAACTACAGAATCGGGGCAATAAAAATTGAGTTTTGTTTGGCTGTTAACCCTTGCTTTGTTACTGGAAAAATGGATTCAAACGGAAAATTTTTCAAAAATCGAAATTCTGAAATTTTATCTTTATTTGCCATTAACTCTTGTGGAAAACCTAAAGGGTTAATGACGTTTGTAAAATCAGTTTTGAATACCTTGAGGGTGTAGTTTCTAGAATGGGGTAATTTTTGGGTGGTTTCTATTATGTAAGCCTCACAAAGTGACTTCAGACCTGAACTGGTCCCTAAAAAGTGGGTTTTTGAAAATTTCTGAAAAATTTCAAGATTTGCTTCTAAACTTCTAAGCCTTGTAACGTCCCCAAAAATGAAATAGCATTCCCAAAATGATCGATACATGAAGTAGACATATGGGGAATGTAAATCAATAACTTTTTTTGGCAGTATTACTATGTATTATAGAAGTAGAGTAATTGAAACTTGGAAAATTGCAAATTTTTCAAAATTTTTGGTAAATTTGGTATTTTTTTATAAATAAAAATGAAATTTTTCGACTTCATTTTACCACTGTCATGAAGTACAATATGTGACGAAAAAACAATCTCAGAATGGACTGGATAAGAAAAAGCGTTTTAAAGTTATCACCACATAAAGTGACAATGGTCAGATTTTGAAAAAATGGCCTGGTCCTTAAGGTGAAATAGGGCCGTGTCCTTAAGGGGTTAAGTCAACTTGTGCCAAAAAAAAAAATCTTCTAAAAAAATCTTCTATGAACTTGCCCTTGGGGTGTCTTCCAAAATGGGGTCACATGTGGGATATTTATACTGCCCTGACATTTTAGGGGCCCTAAAGCGTGAGAAGTCTTTGTATAAAATTTTTTAAAAAGTTGTCGTTTACAGAGATATTTTTCACACACAGTATAGGTATATATAAAAATACACCCCAAAACACATTGCCCTACTTCTCCTGAGTACGGCGATACCACATGAGTGCCACTTTTTTGCAGCCTGGGTGCGCAAAGGGGCCCTAAAACCAATGAGTACCTTTAGGATTTCACAGGGCATTTTTACGCATTTTGGTTCCAGACTTCTTCTCAGGCTTTAGGGGCCCCTAAAATGCCAGGACAGTATAAATACCCCACAAGTGACCCCATTTTGGAAAGAAGACACCCCAAGGTATTCCGTGAGGGGTATGGTGAGTTCATGTAAAATTTTATTTTTTGTCACAAGTTAGTGGAATATGAGACTTTGTAAAAAAACAAAATTAAAAAAAAAATATATATCAATTTCCGCTAACTTGTGCCAAAAAATAAAAATTCTGTGGACTCACCATGCCCCTCACGGAATACCTTGGGGTGTCTTCTTTCCAAAATGGGGTCACATGTGGGGTATTTATACTGTCCTGGCATTTTAGGGGCCCCTAAAGCGTGAGAATCCAAATGCATAAAAATGCCCAAATGCATAAAAATGTGAAATCCTAAAGGTACTCATTGGTTTTAGGGCCCCTTTGCGCACCCAGGCTGCAAAAAACTGTCACTCATGTGATATCGCCGTACTCAGGAGAAGTAGGGCAATGTGTTTTGGGGTGTATTTTTACATATACCCATGCTGCGTGTAGAAATATCGCTGTAAACGACAACTTTTTACATTTTTTTATTCAAAGTTGTCAATTTACAGAGATATTTCTCTCACCCAGCATGGGTATATGTAAAAATACACCCCAAAACACATTGCCCTACTTCTCCTGAGTACGGCGATACCACATGAGTGACACTTTTTTGCAGCCAAGATGCGCAAAGGGGCCCTAATTCCAATGAGTACCTTTAGGATTTCACAGGACATTTTTACACATTTGGATTCTCACGCTTTAGGTTCCCTAAATTGCCAGGGCAGTATAAATACCCAACATGTGACCCCATTTTGGAAAGAAGACACCCCAAGGTATTCCGTGAGGGGTATGGCGAGTTCACAGAAAAAAAAAAATTTGGCACAAGTTAGCGGAAATTGATTTTATTTTTTTTTTTACAGTCTCATATTCCACTAACTTGTGACAAAAAATAAAATTTTACATGAACTCACCATACCCCTCACGGAATACCTTGGGGTGTCTTCTTTCTAAAATGGGGTCACATGTGGGGTTTTTGTACTGCCCTGGCATTTGAGGGTCTCCGCAATCATTACACGTATGGCCAGCATTAGGAGTTTCTGCGATTCTCCGTATATTGAGCATACGGGTAATGAGATTTTTTTTTTCCGTTCGGCCTCTGGGCTGAAAAAAAAAAAAATGAACGGCACAGATTTCCTCATTCGCATCGATCAATGTGGATGAAAAAAACTCTGCCAAAATCAGTGACTGCGGTGCGGTGGGCTGGGCGCTAGCTACCTAACAAGTAGCTAGCTAACTGGCGGTGATAAGGGACCCTCATGCCCCATTCACACGTCCGAAATTCTGTTTGCGGAACGGAATTGCGGACCCATTCATTTCTATGGGGACAGACTTTGTCCCGCTCGGATCCGGAATTACGGATCCGCGCTTCCGGGTCTGCACTTCCGTTCCGCAAAAATATAGAACATGTCCTATTCTTGTCCGCAATTGCAGACAAGAGAAGGCATTTTCTATATAGTTCTGGCAATGTGCGGATCTGCAAAATGCGGAAAGCACATTGCCGGTGTCCGTGTTTTGAGGATCTGCGGATCGGATCTGCGAATCCACGGATCCTTGAATTCACGGATCCGCAAAACACATATGGACGTCTGAATGGAGCCTTACAAGGGGTGTGATCAATGACAGGGGGGTGATCAGGGGGTCTAGATGGGGTGATCAAGGGGTTAATAGGTGAGGGGGGGGGGTTAGTGTAGTGTTTGGTGCAACTTTACTGTGTTACCTGGTCCTCTGGTGGTCGATCCCAGCAAATGGGTCCCAGAGGACCAGGTAGCAGCTATATCAGACGCTGTTCACAAAACAAAACAAAACAGCGTCTGATATAGCAGTTTGATGCGATTTTATTCGCATCTACAGCCTGCCAGCCATGGATCATTCGTTCACAGGAAGTCTCGGCTCTCACGAGATGACGCGCCGACGCGTCATCTCAGAGCTACAGGACTGCCCGCAGGACGCATCCCTGCGTTAGGCGGTCCTGTAGCGGTTAATTTAGGAAAAGTTTGGGAAGGAATATTCTTCTCCTCTGTTTCTGGTGGAAAGGGCCCACCGGGTTCCAGGGGGAAAACCTATTCCCGGGAGGCAGCCACGGATACTGGTGAAGATACTGACGTCACGAGACAGAGATATGGTTTTGAGAAGGGCAAGGGAGTGTCCTCCTATTGTGTATAATGGAAGTAAATTGCTTTTCTTTCCAGATTTCTCAAAAGAGATCCAGGAAAATAGACGCAGTTTTATGGCGGCTAAAAAACGTTTACAGGAAAAGAACATTAACTATTCATTTCTCTATCCAGCATTATTTGATACCTCGGCCTCTGCTATAGACTGGCTGGATCGGAATAATATTTAAGCAGTTTTTTCATGTTGACTTTTCCTTTTTTTTGTTCCCTTTTTCTACTTTAGATGGCGTTGGGAGAGGGGAAGGGGTCTTAGGTGAGAGATCTGTGCAGTGATGTGGCAGATCAGGAAGTGGGGGGGGGGGTTGTGCGATGGGTCGCAATGATGCGTCTCCTAAGATGGTGGGGTTGGGGGCGGGGATTTGGAATATATCTATATTATGAGAATCTGTCGGCTGGTTTAGATGGCAGTTAGAATTTTCACCTGGAATGTGCGAGGTCTTCAGGATAAGATTAAAAGACAGGCGGTCTTAGACCGGGTCCAGAGACATCTACCAGCGACTGTCTGCTTGGTTGAGACTCATGCTACTAGGGAGTCGGTGGGGATTTCTTTTAATGGGGCAGGCTCCACAATAGATGAATCGTTCAACTCTTCCCTAACTCTTCATTCTGAAGATTCTCCTCCATTACTTTGCACACTTTGAATCCGGCATTTTTTTTGCCATTTAGATCAGCCATTTGGTCTATTTTTGCTGATTCTAGTGTTTTCTGCCCCATTTTTTGAGACGAATGTTCCGCTGAATTTCTATTTTGCTTAGGGGCCATTTCCTTCCCTCTTTCTCTCTTTTTTATACATAATTTTTTTCCCTTTCCCTTCCCTCTCTCTCCCCTCTCCCTTTCCTTTCCTTTCCTCCAATTCAAATATATTTCAGTCCTCCAAATGAGATTAAGCAGCATGGGAGGAAGAAGAAAAAAAAAACAGACCAAAGGAATGAAAAAAACAAAAAATAGTCTCAATATGAACCATTCCCAATAGTTTTTCCATGCAAATTGAAAAAATTCAGCAGCAGTTCATCCAGATCAGTCCCCGTGCATATTTGATAGCAACATCAGAAGTATCACAAACAAAACGAGCTGTAGGCTCTATGAACATATTTCTACCTGATAAGCGGCAGAGGCGTCCGGGAGGCACAGTCAAGGCTCATAGAATAGGTGGCTTATTCATAGAGACAGGAGGTAACATTAAGGCAGGTGTACAGTGTTCATTTTAGGACATGGTCAGATATCATAGTCAAGTATCAAAATAATGCCAGTGTGACATCTGACTCTGACACCTGACCCTGACATTGATAACTGACCCTGACTCTGACCCTGACACCTGAGTTTGAATTATGCTCTTTATAGGTCAGGGTCAAAGTGAGAATGAGGTATAGATATACTATGTATTTGTATACAAAATTGCATAGATGAATAAAATCCCAGGTTAACCCTAAGCAAGCTTATAGCTTAGTGGTAATGCACTTGTCTGGAGTCCAGTGGGCCTGGGTTCAAGATAACTTTTAGCCTTTAAAAAATGTAACATTTTATTAAGCGCTAGATTTGAGGCAAATTCAACTCATCTGTGACGCTGATATCTGACTACTGGCCTCACTATTCATTTTAGGTTCATTCTACTTTACATATACTGAATGGCATAGATGAATAGATCTGATAATTAAATCCCTTCCTAAGAAATAAGAACTTTATTGTATTGTACATTAAATTAGTGCCCACTTTACAATGGTGCTGCTCATGTAATCTTTAATAAAACAAAAAAGGACGACTTACAGAATTCCTTGTCATCTGTTTTATGTAAAAAAAAAATCCAAGCTCATTTTTTTTAGTCAGGTTTTGACAGCAAGTTAAAGGAATTAGTTTTTCTATGTGATTGAGTAAATTCTTTGCGAAGCTGACGCCTGACTTAGGTCAGCAGTCAGACATCAGCGTCACACATTACTTGAATTTGGCTCATATCTAGGGCTTAATAAAATGGGAAAAAATGAAAAGCTGAGAGGGGACTTGAACCCAGGCCCACTGGACTCAAGACAAGTGCATTACCACTGAGCTATAAGCTTGCTTAGGGTTAGCCCGGGATTTTATTCATCTATGTTATGCAGTATATAAAAAGTAGAATGAAACTAAAATTAACCACCTCCCGACCGCTGAACGCACAGATGCGTCCAGGTGGCAGGTTTGCGCATCCGCGCGTCATCTCGCGAGAGGTGAGATTTGCTGTGAACGCACGCGCACGTTCACAGCAGTGCACAGCTCGCCAGTGATTCTACAGCCTGCCAGCGATGATCAATCGCTGGCAGGCTGTAGACGCGAATTAAATCGCATAAACAGGTATATCAGACGCTGTTTTGTTAACAGCATCTGATATACCTGCTACCTGGTGCTCTGGTGGTCCCATTTACTGGGATCGACCACCAGAGGACCAGGTAACACTGTAAAGTAGCACCAAGCACCACACTACCCCCTCCACCCTCACTTATTAACCCCTTGTTAACCCCTGATCACCCCCCTGTCACTGATCACCCCCCTGTAGGGCTCCATTCACATGTCCATATGTGTTTTGCGGATCCACAGATCCGCAAAACACGGATACCGGCAATGTGCTTTCCGCATTTTACAGATCCGCACATTGCCAGAACTATATAGAAAATGCCTTTTCTTGTCCGCAATTGCGGACAAGAATGGGACATGTTCTATATTTTTGCGGAACGGAAGTGCAGACCCGGAAACGCGGATCCGTAATTCCGGATCCGAGCGGGACAAGGTCTGTCCCCATAGAAATGAATGGGTCCGCAATTCCGTTCCGCAAACAGAATTGCGGACGTGTGAATGGGGCATAAGGGTCCCTTATCACCGCCAGTTAGTTAGCTACTTGTTAGGTAGCTAGCGCCCAGCCCACCGCACCGCAGTCACTGATTTTGGCAGAGATTTTTTCATCCACGAGGATTGATGCGAATGAAAAAATCTGTGCCGTTCATTTATTTATTTTTTTCAGCGCAGAGGCTGAACGGAAAAAAAAAATCTCATTACCCGTCTGCTCAATATACGGAGAATCGCAGAAACTCCTAATGCTGGCCATACGTGTAATGATTGCGGAGACCCCTAAGGTATTCCGTGAGGGGTATGGTGAGTTCATGAAAATTTTATTTTTTGTCACAAGTTAGTGGAATATGAGACTTTGTAAAAAAAAAAAAATATATATCAATTTCCGCTAACTTGTGCCAAATTTTTTTTTTTCTGTGAACTCGCCATGCCCCTCACGGAATACCTTGGGGTGTCTTCTTTCTAAAATGGGGTCACATGTGGGGTATTTTTACTGCCCTGGCATTTTAGGGGTCCTAAAGCGTGAGAATCCAAATGCGTAAAAATGTCCTGTGAAATCCTAAAGGTACTCATTGGAATTAGGGCCCCTTTGCGCATCTTGGCTGCAAAAAAGTGTCACTCATGTGGTATCACCGTACTCAGGAGAAGTAGGGCAATGTGTTTTGGGGTGTATTTTTATATATACCCATACTTTGTGTGAGAAATATCGCTGTAAACGACAACTTTTTGAATTTTTTTATACAAAGTTGTCAATTTACAGAGATATTTCTCTCACCCAACATGGGTATATGTAAAAATACACCCCAAAACACATTGCCCTACTTCTCCTGAGTACGGCGATACCACATGAGTGACACTTTTTTGCAGCCTGGGTGCGCAAAGGGGCCCAAATTCAACGAGTACCTTTAGGTTTTACATGGCTGCTCAAAATTTAGCACCACCCAAAATGCCAGAACAGTAAACACACCCCACAAATGACCCCATTTTGGAAATAAGACACCCCAAGGTATTCTGTGAGGGCCATGGCGAGTTCACAGAGATTTTTTTTTTTAGCACAAGTTAGCGGAAATTGATATTTTTATTTTTTTTATTTTTTCTCATATTTCACTAACTTGTGACAAAAAATAAAATTTTACATGAACTCATCATACCCCTCACGGAATACCTTGGGGTGTCTTCTTTCTAAAATGGGGTCACTTGTGGGGTATTTATACTGCCCTGGCATTTTAGGGGCCCCTAAAGTGTGAGAAGTCTGGAATCCAAATGCGTAAAAATGCCCTGTGAAATCCTAAAGGTACTCATTGGTTTTAGGGCCCATTTGCGCACCCAGGCTGCAAAAAAGTGTCACACATGTGGTATCGCCGTACTCAGGAGAAGTAGGGCAATGTGTTTTGGGGTGTATTTTTACATGTACCCCTGCTGGGTGTGAGAAATATCTCTGTAAATGACAACTTTTTAAATTTTTTTATACACAGTTGTCAGTTTACAGAAATATTTCTCTCAATGAAATAGCACCAAATGAAAGCTCTATTAGTGAGAAGAAAAGCAGGTAAAATTCATTTGGGTGGTAAGTTGCATGACGGAGCAATAAACGGTGAAAGTAGTGTAGTGCGGAATTGTAAAAAGTGGCCTGGTCATTAAGGGGGTTTAAGCTAGGGAGGCTGAGGGGGTTAACCCTCAGTTCACACTTGCGCGTTTTACAGCGCGTAAATCGCTCAACAGGAGAAAACTCATGTTTCCCTATGGGCATGGTTCTCACCTGAGCGTTTTACAGCGCAATTGAACGCGCTGTAAAACGCCCTACGCTCAAAAAAGTTCTTGAGCTTCTTTGGGGCGTTTTGTCGCGCGTTTGCACCCATAGACTTCAATGGGAACGTGCGTAAAACGCGCGTTTAACGCGCGTTAAAGTGTAGATATGCCTTTTTCAATTGGTCTCTAGAGTCACGAACGCCTATTTGCAAAGACGCGCTGTAATATGCGCGACTAAAACGCGCATATCAGAAACGCTCAGGTGTGAACCCAGGGTAATAGTGAGGCTGACACCTGACTCAGGTCAGTAGTCAGATATCAGCGTCACACACAACATGAATTTGCCTCAAATCTAGGGCTTAATAAAATGTTAAAGGCCCACTGGACTTAAGACAAGTGCATTACCACTGAGCTATAAGCTTGCTTAGGGTTAGCCTGGGATTGTATTCATCTATGCAATTTTGCATACAAATACATTGTATATCTATAACTCATGCTCACTTTGACCCTGGCCTATGAAGAGCATAATTCAAACTCAGTTGTCAGGGTCAGTTATCAATGTCAGGTGTCAGGGTCAGGTGTCACACTGGCATTATTGTGATACTTGACTATGATATCTGACCATGTCCTAAAATGAACACTGTACAGGTGAAGGCAGATAGAGGCTGAAGACACAGACAGCCAAACCTTCCGATCCTGTCGGGAGTGGAGGCAGGAGGTGGCTTATTCATGGAGCCAGGAGGTAACATTGAGGCAGGTGGAGGAAGATACAGGCAGCCAGGCCCTCCGATCCTGTTGGGAGTGGAGGAGACAGAGAAAGCCAGCAGGCGCACGCAACCTCCCAAGTCCAGGAAGCGCTGACTCAGAAAGGCAGCACTTCCGCTAACCACAGGCAGCACGGCGGTACCTCCAACATCCAGAGCGGCTCCGCTACATGTGGAAGCGAAAATTCCTCCCTACATCATCATGTCACCTGTCAATTCTCTGATGATTTTTAAATATTTATTTCCATGTAAAACATTTTTCACATACAGAACATCAAAATGGATTTTCCTCTGTGTGACTGCTCTGATGACTAAGATTGGCTTTAGCAATAAAACATTTCCCACATTCTGAACATGAATACGGCTTCTCCCTTGTATGTAATTTCTGATGTTTAACAAGATTTGATTTATTATTAAAACATTTCCCACAATCTGAACATGAATATGGTTTCTCTCCAGTGTGCCTTCTCTGATGATAACTAAGTTTAGCTTTAGTAATAAAACGTTTCCCACATTCTGAACAGACGTATGGCTTCTCCCCTGTGTGCAGTGTCTTATGTGCAACAAGATTTGATTTATCATGTAAAACATTTCCCACATTCTGAACATGAATACGGTTTCTCTCCTGTGTGACTTCTCTCATGTCTCACAAGATCTGATTTTTGCGCAAAACATTTCCCACATTGTAAACATGAATGCAGCCTCTCTCCTGTATGAAATCTCTGGTGTTTAACAAGACTTGATTTATATGTAAAACAGTTCCCACATTCTGAACATGAATATGGCTTCTCTCCTGTGTGAATTCTCTCATGTCGAACAAGATCTGATTTATCTGTAAAACATTTCCCACATTCTGAACAGGAATATGGTTTCTCTCCTGTGTGACGTCTCTCGTGTACAATAAGATGTGCTTTATCTCGAAAGCTCTTCCCACATTCTGAAATGGAGTATGGCTTCTTTCTTGTGCAAATTCTTCTGTGTATAGAAAGAACTGAGCCTTTTGTGGACTCTTTACCACAGTGAAACTTTTCACCCCCTTTCTGACTTGTACTTGTGGTAACAATCTGTGATTGGTCAGGAGAAGGTGTCTCGTGATCAGAGGGATTATATGAGAGATCTGTACTGTGAGGTCCTGGATGTACGATAAGGGTAATGAGGTTTTCTCCTGAGGAGCGCTGCAGGATATCTTCATCTTCTACTTTATGATCTAGTGATAACATGAAGTTTCCTTCAGAATTCTTACTGAGATTTCCTGTTAGGATAAAAATTGGAATTTGTGATTTTTTTCCCAAAGAACAGAAACGTATAACATTCCTATTAAGCTGGAAGTGGATCCCGCAGGAAGGAGAGGAATAAGACACTCATGTTGGATCCAGTCATGTCTGCCCGAAAAACAGAATCAAAATCTGCATGTGCTATTTCAGCCTTAGGCCTCATGCACATGAACGTATTTTCTTTCCGTGTCCGTTCCATTTTTTTTGCGGACCTTATGCGGAACCATTCATTTCAATGGGTCTCCAAAAAAAACGGAAGGTACTCCGTGTGCATTCCATTTCTGTATGTCCGTTTTTCCGTTCCACAAAAAACTAGAGCATGTCCTATTTTTTTTCTAGTTTGCGGACAAGGATAGGTATTATTACCAAATGGGACATCATCCGTTTTTTTTGCGGTTCCGCAATTTGCGGACCGCAAAACACATGCGTTCGTGTGCATGAGGCCTTAGGCTTATATTACATGGGCAAAATCTACAACTGATTTAGCAGTGGATACCACATTTAAAATGCCAGCAGCAGCTTTCCATTCACACCTTGTACATGTGATATTCTTTTTGGCAGCTGATTCGAAAAAATGTGAGAAGTTATATGTTAAGTCTTTGAAGCAGATTTCATGGTGGATCTCTATAGAAGTCAATGGAGAACAAAAAACCTCACTCCAAACGCTTGAAACAATTTCAATACAAGCACCGCCAAATACAATACAAAACCACCACAAAAACTACTGTTTTCGGCTACTTTTCTGCTACTGATTTTTCTGCTGTGGATTTTGCCTTTACAAATCCAGTGCTGAGCCACGCCCCCTGCACTGATCACATGACGGTGACATCACCCCAGGTCCTTCGGCTTTTCCAAAGTTCGGGTTCGTGGAAGCCGCCCCTTATGGATTCCATATGCCGGGATAGTCCGCGGTAGTGGAATCCAAAACGGGATGCGGCGATTACCACAACCCGAACGCCAAACTATTTTTTAAAGTTCGCTCATCTCTAGTCATAAGCACTTTACACCAGCCCAAACAGGGAAGCCATGTGTATCCTCAGAGTGTACACGGAGGGGTCAGGACATCACAGAGACAGCAAAGAAAAAAGTTTAGACTTACTCTGCATTTACATGCAGTGACTGAGCACACAACTGTCGGGAAGGAGGAGCTGCATTCACATGTATCGATCACCTCCACAGTATGAGGATGAGTGATGGCTGCTGCTCATTAGTGGAGGTGAAGATCTGCATTTACATGTATCGATCACCTCCACAGTATGAGGATGAGTGATGACTGCTGCTCATTAGTGGAGGTGAAGATCTGCATTTACATGTATCGATCACCTCCACAGTATAAGGATGAGTGATGGCTGCTGCTCGTTAGTGGAGGTGAAGATCTAGATTTACATGTATCGATCACCTCCACAGTATAAGGATGAGTGATGACTGCTGCTCGTTAGTGGAGGTGAAGATCTGCATTTACATGTATCAATCACCGCCACAGTAAGAGGATGAGTGATGGCTGCTGCTCATTAGTGGAGGTGAAGATCTGCATTTACATGTATCAATCACCTCCACAGTATAAGGATGAGTGATGGCTGCTGCTCATTAGTGGAGGTGAAGATCTGCATTTACATGTATCGATCACCTCCACAGTATAAGGATGAGTGATGACTGCTGCTCATTAGTGGAGGTGAAGATCTGCATTTACATGTATCGATCACCTCCACAGTATAAGGATGAGTGATGACTGCTGCTCATTAGTGGAGGTGAAGATCTGCATTTACATGTATCGATCACCTCCACAGTATGAGGATAAGTGATGAGCGCTGCTCATTAGTGGAGGTGAAGATCTGCATTTACATGTATCGATCACCTCCACAGTATAAGGATGAGTGATGTCTGCTGTGATCACTCATTTCCATACAGAATCGCTGTTTCTGGGCAGCAGAGCGCTGTTCACACAGTACAACCTGCTGCCTGAAGTGTCTGCTACAACAATCATGTCGCCTATGGTAGTTACGCCCCTGGCAACAGACTATTATTGTGGAGGAAGCAGAGATTGTGGGCTGGATGGTTCACTCATCATCTCAGTCTCAGCAGGATGATGTTGATGTTTACCAGGATTCAGCGCATTTCTCCGGCTCCTCCTTGTGGCCTCATAAAATCTTCTCAATTACATCATATCTATAATCGCTGCCCTCTCCTCGGGGGGCACCGGAGACCACACCTCGGGTGCTATGGAAGATCTTCCTGTTGATGAGCATTTAGACCGCCTCGAGGAGGTTCAGGTGGATGCAGAGAATCTGATGACTGAGCTGCATCGGTGTGGTGGTGACAGCGGCACTGATGGCTCTGGTGGTAGAGAGGTGGGAATCATGGGGCAAGGAGCCGATGACATCACAGTATGAAAAACGTGGCGATGATGATGGTTATTGTGTGTCAGACGGGGCCTGGGGCCGGGCGAGGAGAGGTGGTGATGACAGAGGAGGAGGGTGCGGCCGCAATACAGAACGGAGTCAGTGTACCGCCAAAACATAAAGAAAAGAACGCTAGAGGCCAATCTGCTAATACTGTGGTCAGCCCGGGAGCAGGCGATGCCGCTGCTGTTTGTGGAGGCTCAAAAGCGGTCAGACCTGGGGCCAGCACGTATGGTGGGGGCTCTCTCTGGGGACCTCCCTTGTAGGAATTTGTCTCCACATTTCCTGCCAAAAAATATTGCAGTGTACAAGCTCTGTGGGTAACAAAAGATCAGCCGTGGCCATTCAACCACAAATGTAGGAACTACGGCTCTGCTTCAGCCAGAATGAGAGAAGAATCTGATCAGAGATCGCCGTCAGCTGCATAAGGGAAACCCTCCATGATGTGATGGGGACATCTCCGATCAGAGAGCAGCAGCCGGAGATCAGATTCTCCTCCTGCCCTGAAGGCACCAAGGACAGAATCTGAGGTCACTTTCTCCATCCATGATCCCATACCTGTGGTGACATCTCCTGGAAGGTCCTCCTCCACCTCACTCTTACACCGGGGATCGCCCATCATCCGCTCTTCTTCATCCTCCACTTTAATATCAGTCACATCTTCCCCCTGATTTGTCATCTGTAACAATTCAGTACAATACAGCAGACGGGTGGGAAATCTAACAGATCCACAGAAGAGACCCCCACCATCTATGACCCCTCTATGACTGCAGGACCCCCCTATATAGATGTGTATAGGGCTCAGCTCCATCTACCTGAGGGTTCTCTGGGGGATTCTCCTCTGGACAGTCCTGGGAATACAGAGGACGGGGACATCTCTCGGGGGGATTTCTCCTCCTGGATCCATCTGTGGAGACACAAGCAGTGACTGCATACATGGCCTCCATTACATGTCACTGCACACACGTGTATACACTGCACATGACGGCTCTTACCCTGTGATATAAGAGGCTGGTGCTCCTCCATTACATGTCACTGCACACACGTGTATACACTGCACATGACGGCTCTTACCCTGTGATATAAGAGGCTGGTGCTCCTCCATTACATGTCACTGCACACACGTGTATACACTGCACATGACGGCTCTTACCCTGTGATATAAGAGGCTGGTGCTCCTCCATTACATGTCACTGCACACACGTGTATACACTGCACATGACGGCTCTTACCCTGTGATATAAGAGGCTGGTGCTCCTCCATTACATGTCACTGCACACACGTGTATACACTGCACATGACGGCTCTTACCCTGTGATATAAGAGGCTGGTGCTCCTCCATTACATGTCACTGCACACACGTGTATACACTGCACATGACGGCTCTTACCCTGTGATATAAGAGGCTGGTGCTCCTCCATTACATGTCACTGCACACACGTGTATACACTGCACATGACGGCTCTGACCTTATGATATAAGAGGCTGGTGCTCCTCCATTACATGTCACTGCACACACGTGTATACACTGCACATGACGGCTCTTACCTTGTGATATAAGAGGCTGGTGCTCCTCCATTACATGTCACTGCACACACGTGTATACACTGCACATGACGGCTCTTACCCTGTGATATAAGAGGCTGGTGCTCCTCCATTACATGTCACTGCACACACGTGTATACACTGCACATGACGGCTCTTACCCTGTGATATAAGAGGCTGGTGGCTCCTCCATTACATGTCACTGCACACACGTGTATACACTGCACATGACGGCTCTTACCCTGTGATATAAGAGGCTGGTGCTCCTCCATTACATGTCACTGCACACACGTGTATACACTGCACATGACGGCTCTTACCCTGTGATATAAGAGGCTGGTGCTCCTCCATTACATGTCACTGCACACACGTGTATACACTGCACATGACGGCTCTTACCCTGTGATATAAGAGGCTGGTGCTCCTCCATTACATGTCACTGCACACACGTGTATACACTGCACATGACGGCTCTTACCCTGTGATATAAGAGGCTGGTGCTCCTCCATTACATGTCACTGCACACACGTGTATACACTGCACATGACGGCTCTTACCCTGTGATATAAGAGGCTGGTGCTCCTCCATTACATGTCACTGCACACACGTGTATACACTGCACATGACGGCTCTTACCCTGTGATATAAGAGGCTGGTGCTCCTCCATTACATGTCACTGCACACACGTGTATACACTGCACATGACGGCTCTTACCTTGTGATATAAGAGGCTGGTGCTCCTCCATTACATGTCACTGCACACACGTGTATACACTGCACATGACGGCTCTTACCCTGTGATATAAGAGGCTGGTGCTCCTCCATTACATGTCACTGCACACACGTGTATACACTGCACATGACGGCTCTTACCCTGTGATATAAGAGGCTGGTGCTCCTCCATTACATGTCACTGCACACACGTGTATACACTGCACATGACGGCTCTTACCCTGTGATATAAGAGGCTGGTGCTCCTCCATTACATGTCACTGCACACACGTGTATACACTGCACATGACGGCTCTTACCCTGTGATATAAGAGGCTGGTGCTCCTCCATTACATGTCACTGCACACACGTGTATACACTGCACATGACGGCTCTTACCCTGTGATATAAGAGGCTGGTGCTCCTCCATTACATGTCACTGCACACACGTGTATACACTGCACATGACGGCTCTTACCCTGTGATATAAGAGGCTGGTGCTCCTCCATTACATGTCACTGCACACACGTGTATACACTGCACATGACGGCTCTTACCCTGTGATATAAGAGGCTGGTGCTCCTCCATTACATGTCACTGCACACACGTGTATACACTGCACATGACGGCTCTTACCCTGTGATATAAGAGGCTGGTGCTCCTCCATTACATGTCACTGCACACACGTGTATACACTGCACATGACGGCTCTTACCCTGTGATATAAGAGGCTGGTGCTCCTCCATTACATGTCACTGCACACACGTGTATACACTGCACATGACGGCTCTTACCCTGTGATATAAGAGGCTGGTGCTCCTCCATTACATGTCACTGCACACACGTGTATACACTGCACATGACGGCTCTTACCTTGTGATATAAGAGGCTGGTGCTCCTCCATTACATGTCACTGCACACACGTGTATACACTGCACATGACGGCTCTTACCCTGTGATATAAGAGGCTGGTGCTCCTCCATTACATGTCACTGCACACACGTGTATACACTGCACATGACGGCTCTTACCCTGTGATATAAGAGGCTGGTGCTCCTCCATTACATGTCACTGCACACACGTGTATACACTGCACATGACGGCTCTTACCCTGTGATATAAGAGGCTGGTGCTCCTCCATTACATGTCACTGCACACACGTGTATACACTGCACATGACGGCTCTTACCCTGTGATATAAGAGGCTGGTGCTCCTCCATTACATGTCACTGCACACACGTGTATACACTGCACATGACGGCTCTTACCCTGTGATATAAGAGGCTGGTGCTCCTCCATTACATGTCACTGCACACACGTGTATACACTGCACATGACGGCTCTTACCCTGTGATATAAGAGGCTGGTGCTCCTCCATTACATGTCACTGCACACACGTGTATACACTGCACATGACGGCTCTTACCCTGTGATATAAGAGGCTGGTGCTCCTCCATTACATGTCACTGCACACACGTGTATACACTGCACATGACGGCTCTTACCCTGTGATATAAGAGGCTGGTGCTCCTCCATTACATGTCACTGCACACACGTGTATACACTGCACATGACGGCTCTTACCCTGTGATATAAGAGGCTGGTGCTCCTCCATTACATGTCACTGCACACACGTGTATACACTGCACATGACGGTTCTTACCCTGTGATATAAGAGGCTGGTGCTCCTCCATTACATGTCACTGCACACACGTGTATACACTGCACATGACGGCTCTTACCTTGTGATATAAGAGGCTGGTGCTCCTCCATTACATGTCACTGCACACACGTGTATACACTGCACATGACGGCTCTTACACTGTGATATAAGAGGCTGGTGCTCCTCCATTACATGTCACTGCACACACGTGTATACACTGCACATGACGGCTCTTACCCTGTGATATAAGAGGCTGGTGCTCCTCCATTACATGTCACTGCACACACGTGTATACACTGCACATGACGGCTCTTACCCTGTGATATAAGAGGCTGGTGCTCCTCCATTACATGTCACTGCACACACGTGTATACACTGCACATGACGGCTCTTACCCTGTGATATAAGAGGCTGGTGCTCCTCCATTACATGTCACTGCACACACGTGTATACACTGCACATGACGGCTCTTACCCTGTGATATAAGAGGCTGGTGCTCCTCCATTACATGTCACTGCACACACGTGTATACACTGCACATGACGGCTCTTACCCTGTGATATAAGAGGCTGGTGCTCCTCCATTACATGTCACTGCACACACGTGTATACACTGCACATGACGGCTCTTACCCTGTGATATAAGAGGCTGGTGCTCCTCCATTACATGTCACTGCACACACGTGTATACACTGCACATGACGGCTCTTACCCTGTGATATAAGAGGCTGGTGCTCCTCCATTACATGTCACTGCACACACGTGTACACACTGCACATGACGGCTCTTACCTTATGATATTAGAGGCTGGTGCTCCTCCATTACATGACACTGCACACACGTGTATACACTGCACATGACGGCTCTTACCCTGTGATATAAGAGGCTGGTGCTCCTCCATTACATGTCACTGCACACACGTGTATACACTGCACATGACGGGTCTTACCCTGTGATATAAGAGGCTGGTGCTCCTCCATTACATATCACTGCACACACGTGTATACACTGCACATGAGGGCTCTTACCCTGTGATATAAGAGGCTGGTGCTCCTCCATTACATGACACTGCACACACGTGTATACACTGCACATGATGGCTCTTACCCTGTGATATAAGAGGCTGGTGCTCCTCCATTACATGACACTGCACACACGTGTATACACTGCACATGATGGCTCTTACCCTGTGATATAAGAGGCTGGTGCTCCTCCATTACATGTCACTGCACACACGTGTATACACTGCACATGACGGCTCTTACCCTGTGATATAAGAGCCTGGTGCTCCTCCATTACATGTCACTGCACACACGTGTATACACTGCACATGATGGCTCTTACCCTGTGATATAAGAGGCTGGTGTTCGTCCCTTACATGTCACTGCACACACATGTATACACTGCACATGACGGCTGTTACCTTGTGATACAAGAGGCTGGTGCTCCTCCAATACATGTCACTGCACACACATGTATACACTGCACATGACGGCTCTTACCCTGTGATATAAGAGGCTGGTGCTCCTCCATTACATGTCACTGCACACACGTGTATACACTGCACATGACGGCTCTTACCTTGTGATATAAGAGGCTGGTGCTCCACCATTACATGTCACTGCACACACGTGTATACACTGCACATGACGGCTCTTACCTTGTGATATAAGAGGCTCGTGCTCCTCCATTACATGTCACTGCACACACTGCACATGACGGCTCTTACCCTGTGATATAAGAGGCTGGTGCTCCTCCATTACATGTCACTGCACACACGTGTATACACTGCACATGACGGCTCTTACCTTGTGATATAAGAGGCTGGTGCTCCTCCATTACATATCACTGCACACACGTGTATACACTGCACATGACAGCTCTTACCCTGTGATATAGGAGGCTGGTGCTCCTCCATTACATGTCACTGCACACACGTGTACACACTGCACATGACGGCTCTTACCCTGTGATATAAGAGGCTGGTGCTCCTCCATTACACGTCACTGCACACACGTGTATACACTGCACATGACGGCTCCTACCCTGTGATATAAGAGACTGGTGCTCCTCCATTACATGTCACTGCACACACGTGTATACACTGCACATGACGGCTCTTACCTTGTGATATAAGAGGCTGGTGCTCCTCCATTACATGTCACTGCACACACGTGTATACACTGCACATGACGGCTCTTACCCTGTGATATAAGAGGCTGGTGCTCCTCCATTACATGTCACTGCACACACGTGTATACACTGCACATGACGGCTCTTACCCTGTGATATAAGAGGCTGGTGCTCCTCCATTACATGTCACTGCACACACGTGTATACACTGCACATGACGGCTCTTACCCTGTGATATAAGAGGCTGGTGCTCCTCCATTACATGTCACTGCACACACGTGTATACACTGCACATGACGGCTCTTACCCTGTGATATAAGAGGCTGGTGGTCCTCCATTACATGTCACTGCACACACGTGTATACACTGCACATGACGGCTCTTACCCTGTGATATAAGAGGCTGGTGCTCCTCCATTACATGTCACTGCACACACGTGTATACACTGCACATGACGGCTCTTACCCTGTGATATAAGAGGCTGGTGCTCCTCCATTACATGTCACTGCACACACGTGTATACACTGCACATGGCGGCTCTTACCCTGTGATATAAGAGGCTGGTGCTCCTCCATTACATGTCACTGCACACACGTGTATACACTGCACATGACGGCTCTTACCCTGTGATATAAGAGGCTGGTGCTCCTCCATTACATGTCACTGCACACACGTGTATACACTGCACATGACGGCTCTTACCCTGTGATATAAGAGGCTGGTGCTCCTCCATTACATGTCACTGCACACACGTGTATACACTGCACATGACGGCTCTTACCCTGTGATATAAGAGGCTGGTGCTCCTCCATTACATGTCACTGCACACACGTATACACTGCACATGACGGCTCTTACCCTGTGATATAAGAGGCTGGTGCTCCTCCATTACATGTCACTGCACACACGTGTATACACTGCACATGACGGCTCTTACCCTGTGATATAAGAGGCTGGTGCTCCTCCATTACATGTCACTGCACACACGTGTATACACTGCACATGACGGCTCTTACCCTGTGATATAAGAGGCTGGTGCTCCTCCATTACATGTCACTGCACACACGTGTATACACTGCACATGACGGCTCTTACCCTGTGATATAAGAGGCTGGTGCTCCTCCATCATGGCCTCCTTGTACAGATCCTGGTGTCCTTCTATATACTCCCACTCCTCCATGGAGAAATAGACAGTGACGTCCTGACACCTTATAGGAACCTGACAACACAATGACACCGTCATCACCCAGACCCTCCAGTGCTGTTACTGGAGAATTTCCCAGCATTCCCAGCAGTGTCACCTCTCCAGTCAGCAGCTCCATCATCTTGTGGGTGAGCTCTAGGATCTTCTGCTCATGTATCAGGGGGTGAGGGGAGGCTCTGTGATGGGGGAGGGGTCCTGCTCCGCCCTCCTGACTCCTGGAGATGGATGATGGGAGTCACACAGTCCCCCGATGTCTTCTTCACTATTGTGTACTCCTGTGGATGGAGAGAGACACTTAGGGAATAAACCCTTCAGGGGCCATGTGCTCTCCTCCGGCCTCTCCTCCTGGTACAACGTGCCTACTTACCTCCTCATGGCTCCTACATGACTATTGGTCACTGGTCACATGACACATCACTCACCATACTGGGGCTGATCTTCAGGTTCTCCGTCACTTGGAAGGTCTGGGGCCGCTCTCCAGGACCCTGGACTCTTCCTATCACTTCCTATGATGGATTCTCCTTCCCGATGTCTGACTTGTTACAGAATACAATACAGAGGAGAGAAATCTAGAGAAGTTTACCTCTCCGCTCAGCAGGGAGATGATCTCCAAGGTGAGGTCTAATATTCTTCTGCTGATCTCCTTCCCGTCCATCCTCGGGGGTCATTCAGGAGAAGAGGAGAGAACTGGAGGAGCTGGAGGCTTCTAGTACTGCAGGCGCCTTTATGAGAAGAGGAGAGGAAATCATCCCGGGGACAAGACCAGATGTCACCTCCAGAACCGCACTGCCTGAGCCTGGAGGGGCCCCCCACCACATGGATTCCAGGGGCCCCAACATGGAGATCTCTGGTGGCCCCACAGGAGATAAGTGTCTGATAGATGCAGGTCCCACCTCTGGGCTGTGCTCAGCTGTGTCCAGAACTCCTAGAGAAGAGACTGGAGAGAGCTGAGCTCAGGCCGGGCCCGCTCCATTCATTCTCCTCCTGGAGGCAGGGGCCCCTCACCAGGACAGTCAGGGGCCAGCGAATGATGACAAGCCCCACTATCCCCACTACTCCCCCATCATACTAAGCTGAGGAGCGGAGAAGGATTCCTTGTGTGTAATGGAGGAGAATCTCCAGAGGTGACATGTCTGAGCTCTCCACCACACTGTCTCCTCACAGCTCATCTTACCTGCAGGCTGGAGGAATGGCTGATACCAGAGAGAACAAGAGCCCTGACTACCGACCAGACCTGCCCAGTATCTGCTGCACTGCCAGAGCTGAAGGACCTGGGGTGACGTCACTGTCATGTGATCAGTGCTGGGGGCGGGGCTCAACAGTGGGGAGAGGAGGTGGTGAAGGACCTGCGGTGACCTCACCGTCATGTGATCAGTGCAGGGGGCGGGGCTCAGCAATGGGGAGGAGAAGAGGTGGTGAAGGACCTGTGGTAACATCACTGTCATGTGATCAGTACAGGGGGCGGGGCTCAGCAGTGGAGAGGAGGTGGTGAAGGAAATGTGATGATGTCACCATCATGTGATCAGTGTAGGGGGCGGGGCTCAGCAGTGTAGAGGAGAAGATGTAGTGAAGGACCTGGGGTGATATCACTGTCATGTGATCTGTACAGGGGGCGGGGCTCAGTACTGGATTGGATAAGAGGTGTAGGCTACAACCTCTTATCTAATCCAGTACTGAGCCACGCCCCCTGCATTGATCACATGACGGGACGTCACCCCAGGTCCTTAGGGTTGTCCAAGGTTCGGGTTCAATGAAGCAGCCCCTTATGGATTCCAAATACCGTTATGGTCCGCGGTAGCGGAATCCATAAGCGGATGCTTGGATAACCCGAACCCGAACTTTGGACACCAAACTTAAAACACAAGTTCGCTCAACTCTAAACCTGTCCATGCTGGGGATTGTAGTTCTCTCCTCTTATATCCTTTAATAACATGCTTTCTGTCAAGGCCCAGTGGCGTGCCTAAGGTATGTGACACCCAGAGTGGGTACTTTCTCTGGCACCTCCTCCCTCAGTGAAGTGAATGGGGCTCAGGAAGGTAATGAGAGTGACTAGAGTTGAGCGAACTTCAATTTTTAGTTCGGCGTCCAAAGTTCGGGTTCGGGTTATCGAAGCATCCGCTTATGGATTCCGCTACCACAGACCATAACGGCATTTGGAATCCATAAGGGGATGCTTCATTGAACCCGAACCTTGGACAACCATAAGGACCTGGGGGTGACGTCACCGTCATGTGATCAGTGCAGGGGGCGTGGCTCAGTACTGGATCACCAATTATCCAATCCAGTGCTGGGCCACGCCCCCTGCACTGATCACATGACGGTGACCACACCCCAGGTCCTTAGGGTTGTCCAAGGTTCGGGTTCATTGAAGAATCCCCTTATGGATTCCAAATGCCATTATGGTCCGCGGTAGCGGAATCCATAACGGGATGCTACGATAACCCGAACCCGAACTTTGGATGCCGAACTAAATATAGAAGTTTGCTCAACTCTAAAAGTGACGTTTTGGGGAATGAGAGTGACAAGAGGGGGAGGGGGGGGGGTATTGACATCCATCACACACAATGCAAACCTTACACACACAGACACAGATTCACACAATGCATTCCGTACACACAATACATCCCATTACACACACTGCATCACCTCCACACACACACACACTGCATCCACTACACACACACACACACACTGCATCCACTACACAAACTGCATCCGCTACACACACAACCACACTGCAACCACTACACACACACTCACTACATCCACTACACACACACTCACTGCATCCACTACACATACACACTGTATCCACTACACACACTGCATCCACTACACAAACTGCATCCACTACACACACACACTGCATCCACTACACACACACACTGCATCCACTACACACACACTGCATCCCCTTCACACACACACACACACACACACACACACTGCATCCACTACACACACACTGCATCCCCTTCACACACACACACATGCATCCACTACACACACTGCATCCACTACACACACCACATCCACTGCACACACACACACACTGCATCCACTACACACACTGCATCCACTACACACACACACACCACACACACACACACTGCATCCACTGACACACACACTGCATCACTACGCACACACACCGCACACACACACACTGCATCCACTACACACGCATCCACACACACACACACACACACACACACTGCATCCACTACACACACATCCATTGCACACACTGCATCCACTACACACACACACACACACTGCATCCACACACACACACACACACACTGCATCCACTACGCACACACACACACACACGCGCATCCACTACACACACACTGCATCAACTACACACACACACACACATGCATCAGTACACACACACACACACACACACACACACTGCGTCCAGTACACCACAATCACTACACACACACACACACACACACACTGCATCCACTACACACACACTGCATCACACACACACACACACACATCCACTACACACACTGCATCCACTACACACACACTACATCACACTACACACACACTGCATCCACTACACACCACACACACACACACACACTGCATCCACTACACACACACACTGCATCCACACACACACACTGCATCCACTACACACAGTACACACACACACACACACACACACACACACACACACACACACTGCATCCACTACACACACACACACTACACACACACACACATGCATCCACTACACACACATCACACACACACTGCATCAGTACACACACACACACACACACACACACTACATCCACTACACACTGCATCCACTACACACACACACACACACACACACACTGCATCCATTACACACACACTGCATCCACTACACACACACACACACACACACACTGAATCCACTACACACACACTTTATCCACTACACACACACACTGCATCCACTACATCCAGTACACACACACACACACACACACACACTGCATCCACTACACACATACTGCATCCACTACACACACTGCATCCAGTACACACACACACACACTGCATCCACTACACACACACTGCATCCACTACACACACTGCATCCAGTACACACACACACACACACACACACACACACACACACACACTGCATCCACTACACACACTGCATCCACTACACACACACACACACACACACACACACACTGCATCCACTACACACACTGCATCCACTACACACACACACTGCATCGACCACATCACCTACACACACTGCTATCCCTATCCACTACATTCCATAAGCACACACATTAGATTCTCTACGTAACACATCCCCTACACACTTCACCACTGTGAACACACTCATGGGTGGGACACCATCAGGCCCTGGGGCCCAGACCTTGAGCTGTGTAAAGGGCCTGAAATAATAACACAGATTTTTGCCTCCAGAGAGCCTGTTCTACAGCAGAGCAGTGGAGCCGGACTGCAGCCAGCGCCATCATCCTCCTCATCTGGGTGTAAGGAGGCGATCCGTACATTATTCCCGGCCCTAGTCTCTAATTTACCTCACATTAAAGGGACACTATAGTCCCCAGGACCTTTTAGGTTTGGCAGATGGGATTTCATATCGAATAAGCGAATTTTTTAAAGTACATGCAGATGAGCCCAGTCTGGCACTTGTATGGGATACTTTAACCCCTTCCTGACTGCCATATGGCTATATACGTGCTAATTACATATGCCCCGTGCAGCTGCCACGTGTATAGACGTCATGGCAGCTTCTACCCCTGGACGCTATGCATCCTGCAGATGAGAGCCTGAAATCAGGTAATGTGTGCTCCGTGCCCCCGATCTGTTGGCCCCATCTGTGTGCACCCCTGAACACCATCGACCCCCCCCCCCCCCAACCGCTTTACCGGCCATGCAATCTCCCTTCCGGCATCTGTGCCCGCCTGCCCCCATTCATGATGTCTGCTCCCAAGAGTGTCCTCTGCCCCCATCGCTGTCCCCCTTCCTCACCTGTGCCCCCTGCCCCTGATGCGGTCCCCCTGCTGTATGTGATGGCGGCGGCTATGTTCCTGAGCCGCCGCCATCAGCAGCAAGTGTCAGCTCTCGGCTATAACCCCATAGATGCAGCAGCATCCATGGGGTTAATAGAGGGAGGGGGCTCCCCCTTTCAACCAGCTGGCTGCCTCGCTGTGATGGCACCGCCGGATGGTTGCCATGGCAACCGGACGCTTTGCAAAGACGTCCGGTGTTGCCATCTGTCAGAAAACCTGATAGTACTATACTTTGCAATGAAGGAGCCATCAGCTCCACTGGATCTTCAAGACTTCAAGATCCAAGTGGAAATTGTTAAAAAAAAGTGTGAAAATAAATAAATAAAAATGTTAATTTAAAAAAAAAATTGCCTTTTCCTCTATCCGCTCATTTGTAAGAGATTTTAAAAAAAACTACACATATTATGTATCACCGCGTCCGTAACGACTGGCTCTATAAATATATCACATTATCCACCTTGTGTGATAAACTATATAAAAAAAACTGTCTAAAAAACAAATTGCAATTTTTGTCACCTTACATCACTAAAAGTGCAATACCAAGCGATCAAAAAGGCGTATGTCCCACAAAATGGTACCAATAAAACCGTCACCTCATCCCGCAAAAAAATGAGACTAAAACAACAAGTCAAAAAATAAAAAGCTATGGCTCTCAGACTATGGAGACCCTAGAATATCATTGTTTTCGTTTCAAAAATGCTATTATTGTGTCAAACTTTAATAAATAAGAAAAATTATACATATTAGGTATCGCCACGTCCGTAACGATCTGCTCTATAAAAACGTCACATGACCTAACCCCTCAGGTGAACGCTGTAAAAATAAATAAAAACTGTTCCAAAACAACCAATTTTTTGGTCACCTTGCCCCATAAAGTGTAATAATTTAATGATATAAAAATCATATGTACCCAAAAATGGTACAAATAAAAATGTCAACTCTTCCTGCAAAAAACGAGCCCCCGCACAAGTCGATTGGCAGAAAAATAAAAAAATAAAGAGTTTAGAAAAAAAGACACAAAAACAAACATTTTTTTTCCAAAAATGCTTTAATATGTAAAACTGAAACAAACAAAGAAAGTAGACATATTTGATATAATTGCGTCCGTACCAATCTGCTCTAAAAAAGGTGAATGTTGTCAAGAATAAAAACAGTGCCAAAACAGCCATTTTTTGGTTACCTTGCCTCACAAAAGACGTAATATAGAGCAATTAAAAATCATATGTACCCCAAAACAGTACCAATAAAACTGGCTCCTTATCCCCTAGTTTCCAAAATGGGGTCACTTTTTGGGAGTTTCTACTGTAAGGGGCATCAGGGGGGCTTCAAATGGGACATGGCATCTAAAAACCAGTCCAGCAAAATCTGCCCTCCAAAAACCTTATGGCGCTCCTTTTCTTCTGCGCCCTGCCCTGTGCCCTTACAGCAGTTTACGATCACACGTGGGTTGTCTCCGTAAACCGCAGAATCAGGGTAATAAATATTGAGTTTTTGGCTGTTAACCCTCGATGTGTTAAAGAAAAACATGGATTAAAACGGAAAATCTGCCAAAAAAGTGAGATTTGGAAATTTCATCTGCAATTTCCTTTATTTCTTGTGGAACACCTAAAGGGTTAACAAAGTTAAAATCAGCTTTGAGTAACTTGAGGGGTGTAGTTTCTGAAATGGGGTCATTTGTGGGGGGTTTCCACTACATAAGCGCCACAAAGTGACTTTAGACCCGAACTGGACCTTAAAAAGTGGGTTTGGGAAATTTTAAGAATTGATTCTAAACGTCTAAGCCTTCCAACGTCCTAAATAAATAAAATGACATTTACAAAATGATGCCAACATGAAGTGGACGTTTGGGATCTGTTTTAAAGGCAGAGAAATTGAAAATTGGCAATTTTTCTAAATTTTGGGTAATTTGGGGATTTTTTCATATATAAAGGTAAAATATATTGACGCAAATTTATGACTATCATGAAGTACAATGTGTCGTGAGAAAATATTCTCAGAACGGCCGGGATAAGTAAAAGCGTTCCAGAGTTATTACCACATAAAGTGACACATGTCGGATTTACAAAACTAGACGTGGTCACGGGGGCATCAATGACCCTTGGTCATGAAAGGGTTAAATGTGTTTCTTCGCGGTTCCTGCAGTCCAGTCTAACATATATCAAAAAAGACGCTAAGCGCTCAGAGATGGAGCTGGAATCTCGGTGTACTACACGGGAACAGCAATATGTCCGCCACCCGACTGATGCCAGCAGGACTGCTTGGTTCCAGGCGGGCAGACAACATCCAGCGATTCTCAAAGATAAAGCAGATAGGAAACAGTTTTTTATGAAACAAACTGTGTTTGAACTGGGCCATCAATCTGCTAAACTACTGGCTCAGCCTATCCGTCATGATTCGCCATCCTCAGCAATTTTGGCGGTCAGAGATCCAGCAGGTCAAGAACTCTGCACACAGGAAACAATTATCCGCATTTTGACGCGTTTTTACCACAATCTATATTCGTCTAGCATCACAGCATCTGAGGCAGAGATAGCCGCGTATTCAGAGGACATAGCCCTCCCTAAACTTTCTATAGCACAAAGCGCCCAATTGGATTAACCAATCCGCCTGGAGGAAATAATACAGGCTACATCAGACCCTAATGGGAAATCCCTGGCCCGGGGATGGGCTCCTCAGAGGAGTATATGCTAAATAGCCCCTCAATTGTTGTCCACTTTTCAGCCGGTCTCTGAAACAGGACGCCTGCCCGGCTCATTCATACTTTTACTTAAACCTGATAAAGACCCTCTAGAATGCAGTTCCTATAGACCTATAGCACCGCTAAACGTGGACTACAAAATCCTGACCAGAATCTTGGCCACGCGCCTCAATCATGTAATTCTGGCACTGGTACACCAGGACCAAACGGGTTTCATGCCAGGGAAGTCCACTACAGAGAACATCAGACGGTGGCCACGTAGATGGGTTATTCCATGGACACAAATTGGGTCCTGGCATCACTAGATGCCGCCAAGGCATTTGACTCTGTGGAATGGGCTTATTTGCTTGGCTGCTTGCGGGGCTTTGGGTTTGGTCCACCGTTCCTCAAATGGATTACTATCTTGTACAGCAACCCAGTAAGCAGGCTACTGATAAATGGGGAATTATCAGATCGCTTCCCCCTCCACAGAGGAATGAGCCCCCTGTCACCGCTCTTGTGTGATCATCATCTTTAGTAGGTTCACCCTGCCTGTCCATAAAATATATCGGATTTTCGATGAATTTATTATGTCCCCTATTTGGCGGAGTAATAGAGCGTAGTTTAGTGCATACCAGTTATGCGGGGTCGGAGATATTTGCAAGCCTAGATATTTTATGTGGCTGTTTGACCATGGAAAGTCAGTGCCTCCCCGAGCTCGGCTTATCATATTCTTTGGACAGGAAACATTCATTGCTGTCGATTTAGACGGATTTATTTTAAAATTCGATATCAGATGGAACTCCTCAAAGAACTGTGAGAGAATAGGGAATGAGCTGTCCGGATACGCAGCCGTTTTGTGGCACTGTCCCCCAATTGTGACTCCCCTCATTTCTGAACACTGCCTAATACAATGAATGAGCATTTCCTTAATGAGGACAAATAGAAACATAGAATGTGTCGGCAGATAAGAACCATTTGGCCCATCTATTCTGCCCAATATACTGAATACTATGACTAGCCCCCGGCGCTATCTTATATGAAGGATGGCCTTATGCCCAATATACTGAATACTATGAATAGCCCCCGGCGCTATCTTATATGAAGGATGGCCTTATGCCCAATATGCTGAATACTATGAATAGCCCCCGGCCCTATCTTATATGAAGGATGGCCTTATGCCCAATATACTGAATACTATGAATAGCCCCGGGCCCTATCTTATATGAAGGATGGCCTTATGCCCAATATAATGAATACTATGAATAGCCCCGGCCCTATCTTATATGAAGGATGGCCTTATGCCCAATATACTGAATACTATGAATAGCCCCGGCCCTATCTTATATGAAGGATGGCCTTATGCCCAATATACTGAATACTATGAATAGCCCCGGCCCTATCTTATATGAAGGATGGCCTTATGCCCAATATACTGAATACTATGACTAGCCCCCGGCCCTATCTTATATGAAGGATGGCCTTATGCCCAATATACTGAATACTATGACTAGCCCCCGGCCCTATCTTATATGAAGGATGGCCTTATGCCCAATATGCTGAATCCTATGGATAGCCCCCGGCCCTATCTTATATGAAGGATGGCCTTATGCCCAATATACTGAATCCTATGACTAGCCCCCGGCCCTATCTTATATGAAGGATGGCCTTATGCCCAATATACTGAATACTATGAATAGCCCCCGGCCCTATCTTATATGAAGGATGGCCTTATGCCCAATATGCTGAATCCTATGGATAGCCCCCGGCCTATCTTATATGGAGAATGGCCTTATGCCCAATATACTGAATACTATGAATAGCCCCCGGCCCTATCTTATAAGAAGGATGGCCTTATGCCCAATATACTGAATACTATGAATAACCCCCGGCCCTATCTTATATGAAGGATGGCCTTATGCCCAATATGCTGAATCCTATGGATAGCCCCCGGCCTATCTTATATGGAGAATGGCCTTATGCCCAATATACTGAATACTATGAATAGCCCCGGCCCTATCTTATATGAAGGACGGCCTTATGCCCAATATACTGAATACTATGACTAGCCCCCGGCCCTATCTTATATGAAGGATAGCCTTATGCCCAATATGCTGAATACTATGACTAGCCCCAGGCCCTATCTTATATGAAGGATGGCCTTATGCCTATCCCATGCATGCTTAAACTCCTTCACTGTATTTGCAGCTACCACTTCTGCAGGAAGGCTATTCCATGCGTCCACTACTCTCTCAGTAAAGTAATTCTTCCTGATATTACTTTTAAACCTTTGCCCCTCTAATTTAAAACGATGTCCTCTGGTAGCAGTTTTTCTTCTTTTAAATATTCTCTCCTCTTTTACCGTGATGATTCCCTTTATGTATTTAACAGTTTCTATCATATCCCCTCTGTCTCTTCTTACTTCCAAGCTATACATATTAAGGTCCTTTAACCTTTCCTGGTAAGTTTTGTCCTGCAATCCATGTACTAGTTTAGTAAAGAGCGGCGAGAGCGGGCAGCCTTGTCGCCAGTGGCGTAACTAGAAATGACTGGGCCCCACAGAAAATTTTTGAATGGGGCCCCCTCCCCCAGTAATTTTTTCACAACCCCTTCCTTTCATGCCGCCCCCTTTCCTGTGGCTAGTAAAGATGGCTTCTCAGACCAGGCCCAGCAGCTGTTCCATCCGTTTTCTACACTGTCTATACTGCCACTGTATATAATTTCATTGTGAAATACTGTTGAGGGGCCCTGACAAAATCTTTTAGTACTTCTCCTCCTCCTCTTGGATGGGCCCCTTCTGGGTCAGGGCCCCAATAGTTACGCCCCTGCTTGTCGCGTTCCATTAGTGATCCTAAAGTGAAAGGACAAGGTGCCATTAATCTTAATTGCGGCAGACGGGTTGGTATATAGTGCGAATATCGCAGTAATGAAGCGGTCAGGGAATTCACGTTTTTTTTACTTTTTCTACCATATATACCCAATCTATCCTGTCAAAGGCTTTTTCCGCATCACTGGATAACAAAGCCATAGGGACACGTTTATTTTTCGCTTATTGTATCAGCTGCAGAACTCTTCCCCTCCCTCCTTTTACGAAACCGACCTGTTCCTGATTAACCAAGGAAGGAAGTAGACGTTGCATCCTGTTGGCCATCATTTTGGCATACAGTTGGATATCTACTGTCACCGCTCTTGTGTGTCCTGGCAATTAGGACGAGGAGTAGAAATAACATAACTGGGAGAACCATGGAAGGGAGAGAGGTCCGTATAGGATTATATGCTGATGCTATGATCCTGTATCTATCATCACCTGATATGTCCCTTAGCAATGTAGTAGCTTTGATAGATGAGTTTGGGGAGTTCTCTGGCCTGAAAATTCATTGGGAAAAATCAGTCTACATGCCTCGAGGCAGGACAGGCTGGACAGGTCCTTCCCATGTGAAACAGTTAAAAGTGGTAGACACATTGAACATATAAGGAACAAGCTCCACAACTGGAAGACATTGCCGATCTCGTTGGCAGGACGTAGTAACCTTATTAAATGATTATACTCCCTAAGGCCCTTTATGCCTTTCAGCAGTCGGAGGTGCATATACCCAAATTGGTGTTGAAAGAAATAGATTCTATTATTGGGGGAAGATCCCACGCTGAGCTTAGTCTAGTTACACTAAAGCATCCAAAAACGGAGGGAGGTATGGCATTACCGGACTATTCTACTTATTACCTAGCAGGACAACTCATTCATACCCGGTACACGACTGATGACCTGCCCACCTCAGAGTACTTTTTAAAACAGTACTTGAACTGTCACACATTATGGCCAGTCTTGGAAATGCCCCCTAAATTTCAGAAATCACTACTGCCATTACACAAACTGGCTGAAACGGTGTGGAAAGAAGCTAAATCTCTACCACAATTTACAGAGGTTCTCTGTGGAACAATCAATCGTTTCCGCATATGCAGGTGGTCATGGGAGCGGATAGATGGCAATTGGCAGGAGTTATAACTTCTGGAAACAAATATAGTCAGGGAGTGCTGATGAGGTTCGAGGCACCATCACAGAAATACAATATCCCTCGCACCCACTTTTTCTCATATCTACAACTTAGATCTGCCATACAGAGTAAATTCCTGAATGCTAGCATCGTGGTATCTAGATACCCACTTATAGGAGTCGCCAAAACCCAAGGTCCTAGAAGACTAATATCAGTAATCTACTTACACTTAGTACATGCGAAGGTTAGTACCAATCCCCTCAAGGTGATAGACAAATGGAAACTTACAGAAGAATCCATAACGGTTTTATTAGAATCTCATTTACAAGTATCACCAGCAGTCAATACCAAAATAATCCAACTGTACATTATTCATCAGTCATATCTCACGCCAACTAGATTATATAGAATGGGCAGGGCATCATCCACGGCATGCCCAAGATGTGGGGAACTGGAAGTGGACTTCTGGCACATGATATGGAGATGCAACCCGATTGCCGCATTCTGGAAGGAGGTGACGGCATTTCTTTCCAATCTATTACCGGTTCAGGTGGATTGCACCTCTGAGGTTTGCCTGCTGGGAATATTGAATGAGGATATATGGGATCATTACATAACAACATTTCTGAGGGAGTCACTTTTCATGGCATGTAAATGTATTGCTCTGAGATGGTATGATCCCAATATGCCAAACCTGTCCATGTGGAAATTGCAAATAAACCAGATACTACCGTATATAGTGTTAGTGTTTAAACACCGCAACAAACCTCAAAATTTGACAAGGTCTGGGGCCTGTGGTGTGGGTCACCTCACACTTTGTATTCAACCTCGAGACTGCGGCAAGCTCTGACAGCGGCTCGAGAAACTATGGCTTAATCGGCTTAGTGGGGTCAACGGAATGTATTGTATAATGCATATTCAATTAATGTCACATAGGGGCTAGCGATAGTGCAGCGGATAACTGAAGAAATTGATAGTAAGGATTCTTTATCTCTGACTGTATTTGGACATGTAACAGGACTGCATGATATTAATGTTATTTCTCCTATGTTAATAAAAAAGTAAAAAAAAAATAAAATGAATGGAGCTGTGCTTGGTGAGCAGAGAGAAGGCAAGGAAATCAAAATGGGCCCCCCCCCCCAACCCAAATTCTCAATCCAACACTCCTCCCAGCCCTACTGTTAAAGAGATATTTGGGTAGACATTACATACATTGCTGTAAAACATACAGGGTAATACAGCGGCGCATACCTCCGACATCATTGTAACGCCTGTAGATAGGGATGGACACAGACAATGAGCCCTGACTTGGAACATAGCACTTTCCCTAACTACTTGCAGTATGATTCCCAGGTAGCAAGACCGCAACTGGTCGACGGTCCCTATACTACTAAGGTGCAAAGACAGTCAAACACCAAGAGACAAAAACAATACAAAGGGATAGTCATATAAAAATGGGTCAGAACTAGGCGGACAACACAGTATAAAAATATGAGACAGAGGGTAGTCAAAAGATGAGCCGAGGCCAGAACCAGATGGGATGCACAGTACAAATCACGTGAGACAGAGCGTGGTCAAAAGACAAGTTGAGGTCAAAAAGCACAAACAAATCCGAATAAATCCAAGAACCAGGAACCTAGCTAGTGAGCCCAAACACGACTATCACTGGCACTGGTATATGGCCAGGAAGGAGTTTAAATAGAGCGTTGAGTCCCTGGATCAGAACCTGATAGGTCCATGACTCAGCGCTCCATTAGTCAGAACACTAGCACACAGGAATAGAGCAGCTGAGCAATCGGCCCACTGCTAATCTCCTCCAGCACACTCCGCTGTGGGGAGAAGGAGCATTGCACCCTGTAACTAAGAATTCTGCTGTGTCACCTGAGAGCGTGGCTTAGCAGAGCGTCTCTCCAGACGTGGTCGTGCCATAGCTGGAGATCTCGCCACTGGAGCCCGGACAGGAACGTTTGTGACAGATGTCTTCTCTAATGTAGACATTCTCTTTCCTCATCTTCTCCATTCAGAGATCAGACCACCATGATAAACTCTCTCAGCCATGTCTTATCTCTGCAGAGTTTACAAAACAGACATCTTAGATTCCTCACTTTTTTATCATCCTTCCCCTCCTGATGCCCCAACATTGCTGCTTCTACCCCCAATACTATGCCCACTGTGCTCCCCATGCAACCAAATACTACACTGCAGAAGTAACAGTGCCTCTCACCCCCATAGTACTAGTGCTCCCAGACTGTCCTCACTAGTCATAGTGCCCCTACAGTATCCCTATTAGCAACCTCATTAGTAATGCTCCCAAATTGTGCTAAATAACAATGCACACACAGCACGCCTAATATTGATGATGCCCCTAGTAGAAATAAGGACACTTATAATGCCCCTGTCGCAACAATGCGCCTATAGAACCCCTATAGAGCTCCCAGTAGTAACCCTATGGAGCCCACAGTAATAATAAAGCTCCCTACAGTACCCCCAGCTGTAATAATGTCCCTTTGTAAGAACCACTATATATAATGGCCCCTCTGTATTATTAGTAAATATAATGGGCCCCTCTGTATTGTTGGTATATAAAATGCCCCCTCTCTATGATTAGAATATATTGGTCTCCTCTGTATTATTAGAATATATGATGGCCCCCCACTGTAATATTGGTATATATATTGGCCCCCTCTGTGTTATTAGTATATATAATGCCCCCCACTCTTTATTATTAGAATATATATATAATGCCCCCTCTTCTATTCACAACTCCCCCCAGGTGGCGCTCCTCTCCATCCCACCGGGCTCCATCGCATCCCAGAAAAAGAGTCTACTAAGATTCTGTATTACGGCTGCCAGATCGGTAATACCTGGGCACTGGCGTACGACAGACATACCCACCATGAGAGAATGGTACCAAGAGATGTTACATATTGCTAGACTGGAAGAGATCTCCTTGGAAGCAAACAATCAGGGCTCTAAATACATGAAAATATGGTCAAACTGGATAGACTTCCAGACTTCTCCGGATCTCCCAACATTGCTCTCTGCTTAAACAACCCCTCCTGGGACATGGAGGAATACTTACTTTTTGGCAGTCAAACTATCTGTGTATACCTGAAAAACCCGCCCTTATCTATTTTTTTTATCATTTAAACCTGTATATTATGTACATCAAACACCACCACCACCTCCTCCCCCTCCTTTTTTTTTTTTAAATATCTATATATATATATAAGAAAAAGTTGGACTGCACACCTAAATAGTGAAAACAATAAAAACTTAAAAGCTTTATTCACCCATATGGTGGCAAAATAGCGACGTTTCGGCTCACATGAGCCTTCCTCAAGCATGGATAAAGTGAAAATGAGAGAATATAAAGGTATATCCAAAGTGAACAACGAATCTCAGTGCAGCACCAATAATCATTTGATTTAGTACATCTGATTTTTGTGTCAAACAGATATAAACAAAGTGCATGTGCAATCAGCATCAAAAATACATGATCGATATCCTTATGAATACATCGAATGAATACATCATATAAAATATATCAACCATATATAGAAAAATCTAATACAAAACTTCAGTGATCTAGTGAATTAATGTCGCAGATGAGGATCTTAAAGATCATACCTCCATAAGTCATGGCGCCCACAGAAACCAATGCGCTCCATTGAGCGTCTCAAATGACTCATTGCGCATGTCCAGGAGGAAGTCATAAGTGGCATAGCGCATCGACTGAGCGCATGCGCTCCTCTCAATATCACTAAGTCCACCATATTGCTTGATGGCAAACTGCCCAATTATTATATAAATGATTATTATATGATTATTAAAGTGCATCCAAAACAATATGCAGGCCACCGTAGGTGAATCCTACATTCTCCAGCGTATAGGGTGAGGTCCAAATTTGCCGAAATGGACCCCAACCAAAGCGGTTGTCTGTAGCAAGCGGGATCACGTCAATGTCCCCGCTGACACTAACAACCACAGCGCTGATTTCCACGCAGCCAAGGAGGGATCCTCCTCCAATTTGAGGATAACACTGCAAATACATTGAATATCTGGAATAGCGCACAAATTAATGCTAAAATAGATGGTACTGTCGGGCGTCATCACAATCAAAGAGGCATGGTCCACTGCTCTCCATCTGTTCGTGAAAATTTCTAAAAGACAAGATAGGGATTGCAAATTAGTTACAAGCAAAGTTGTCTAATTAATATAAATTATATTTCCACTAATCCATGGCACTATTTTACACCATTGTAGTAGACCGCCCGCAAAAAACAGGAAAATCAAGATTAACCCCAAGTCAAGCGTACTTTCACCTAAATTCCATATTAAGGCAATTCAGGCATGGGAAACAACCCAGACCTGGTTGCGTCAGCGTTCGTGTATCATGCTTTTTTATAGGACCTATATCAGCTTTGACCAATTGGTCTTTAATGTTCCTATTTTTACGATAGGACAAAAGTGGAGGAGGTTTAAACTCAGGAACATCTTTGATACATCTGCCAAGGATGCTCCAGTGGTTTTTCAAAATCTGTCCTATTTCCACACTATAATCCGAGTAAGTAGAAATAAATGGTATCCTTTCAACTTTTTTTATGAGAGATTGTCTGAGTTATTTCATTATTTGTGTGAAGGACTCTACGTTTTTGTTGAACTAACAGTTTCTGAGGGTAACCACTGAGGGTAACCACGCTCTTTAAACTTTCCTTCCATCATATCCAATGTACTGATTAACTCTACCATCAGATACAATGCGTTTTGCCCTCAGAAACTGATTGACCAGCTATATATAATGGCCCCCCTCGGTTTTATTATTACACTGAACAAAAATATAAACGCAACACTTTCGGTTTTGCTCCCATTTTGCATGAGCTGAACTCAAAGATCTGAAACATTTTCTACATGCACAAAAGCCCCATTACTCTCCAATATCGTTCACATATCTGTCTAAATCTGTGTTATGAGCACTTCTCCTTTGTCGAGAGAATCCATCCCACCTCGCAGGTGTGGCATATCAAGGTGCTGATTAGACAGCATGAATATTGCACAGGTGTGCCTTAGACTGCCCACAATAAAAGGCCACTCTGAAATGTGCAGTTTGATCACATAGCACAATGCCACAGATGTTGCAACGTTTGAGGGAGCGTGCAATTGGCATGCTGACTGCAGGAATGTCTACCAGAGCTGTTGCCCGTGCAATGAATGTTCATTTGTCTACCATAAGCCGTCTTCAAAGGCGTTTCTGAGAATTTGGCAGTACATCTAACCGGCCTCAGGACCGCAGACCACGTGTAACCACACCAGCCCAGGACCTCCACATCCAGCATGTTCATCTCTATGATCGTCTCGGACCAGCCACCCGGACAGCTGCAGCAACAATCGGTTTGCATAACCAAAGACTTTCTGCATAAACTGTCTCAGGGAAACTCATCGGCAGGCTCGTCGTCCTCATCGGGGTCTGGACCTGACTGCAGTTTGTCATCGTAACCGACTTGAGTGGGCAAATGCTCACATTTCATGGCGTCTGGCACGTTGGAGAGGCGTTCTGATCATGGATGAGTCCGTGTTTTCACTGTTTAGGGCAGATGGCAGACAGAATGCTGGATCTGGAGGTCCTGGGCTGGTGTGGTTACACGTGGTCTGCGGTTGTGAGGCCGGGTGGATGTACCGCCAAATTCTCTGAAACGCCTTTAAAGACGGCTTATGGTAGAGAAATGAACATTCTTAGCACGGGCAACTGTGGCATTGTGCTGTGTAATCAAACTGCACATTTCAGAGTGGCCTTTTATTGTGGGCAGTCTAAGACAGCATGAATATTGCACAGGTGTGCTTAATCAGCACCTTGATATGCCACACCTGTGAGGTGGGATGGATTATCTCGGCAAAGGAGAAGCGCTTACTAACAGATTTAGACAGATTTGTGAACAATATTGGAGCGTAATGGGTCTTTTGTGTATGCAGAAAATGTTTCAGATCTTTGAGTTCAGCTCATGCAAAATGGGAGCAAAACCGAAAGTGTTGCGTTTATATTTTAGTTCAGTGTATATATAATGGCTTCCTCTGTATTATTAGTATATATAATGGCCCCTTCTGTATTATTAGAATATATAATGGCCCCCTCTGTATTATTAGAATATATAACGGCCCCCCTCTGTATTATTAGTATATATAATGGCCCCCTCTGTATTATTAGAATATATAATGGCCCCTCTGTATTATTAGTATATATAATGGCCCCTCAGTATTATTAGAATATATAATGGCCTCCTCTGTATTATTAGTATATATAATGCCCCCCCCCTCTGTATTATTAGAATATATAATGGCCCCCTCTGTATTATTAGTATATATAATGGCCCCTCTGTATTATTAGTCTATATAATGGCCCCCTCTGTATTATTAGTATATATAATGGCCCCCTCTGTATTATTATTACATATAATAACCTCTCCGTATTATTAGTATATAATGGCCCCCTCTGTATTATTAGAATATATAATGGCTCCCTCTGTATTATTAGTATATATAATGACCCCCTCTGTATTATTAGTATATATAATGGCCCCCTCTGTATTATTAGAATATATAATGGCCCCCTCTCTATTATTAGTATATATAATGGCTCCCTCTGTATTATTAGTCTATATAATGGCCCCCTCTGTATTATTAGTATATATAATGGCCTCCGCTGTATTATTAGTATATATAATGCCCCCTCTGTATTATTAGTCTATATAATGGCCCCCTCTGTATTATTAGAATATATAATGGCCCCTCTGTATTATTAGTATATATAATGGCCCCTCAGTATTATTAGAATATATAATGGCCTCCTCTGTATTATTAGTATATATAATGCCCCCCCCCTCTGTATTATTAGAATATATAATGGCCCCCTCTGTATTATTAGTATATATAATGGCCCCTCTGTATTATTAGTCTATATAATGGCCCCCTCTGTATTATTAGTATATATAATGGCCCCCTCTGTATTATTATTACATATAATAACCTCTCCGTATTATTAGTATATAATGGCCCCCTCTGTATTATTAGAATATATAATGGCTCCCTCTGTATTATTAGTATATATAATGACCCCCTCTGTATTATTAGTATATATAATGGCCCCCTCTGTATTATTAGAATATATAATGGCCCCCTCTCTATTATTAGTATATATAATGGCTCCCTCTGTATTATTAGTCTATATAATGGCCCCCTCTGTATTATTAGTATATATAATGGCCTCCTCTGTATTATTAGTATATATAATGGCCCCCTCTGTATTAGAATATATAATGACCCCCCTCTGTATTATTAGTATATATAATGGCCCCCCTCTGTATTATTAGTATATATAATGGCCCCCTCTGTATTATAAGTCTATATAATGGCCCCCTCTGTATTATTAGTATATATAATGGCCCCCTCTGTATTATTAGTCTATATAATGGCCTCCGCTGTATTAATAGTATATATAATGGCCCCTCTGTATTATTAGTATATATAATGGCCCCCTCTGTATTATTAGAATATATAATGTCCCCCTCTGTATTATTAAAATATATAATGACCCCCTCTGTATTATTAGTCTATATAATGGCCCCCTCTGTATTATTAGTATATATAATGGCCCCTCTGTATTATTAGTCTATATAATGGCCTCCGCTGTATTAATAGTATATATAATGGCCCCCTCTGTATTATTAATATATATAATGCCCCCCTCTGTATTATTAGAATATATAATGTCCCCCTCTGTATTATTAGAATATATAATGGCCCCCTCTGTATTATTAGTATATATAATGTCCCCCTCTGTTTTATTAGTATATATAATGGCCCCTCTGTATTATTAGAATATATAATGCCCCCTCTGTAATATTAATATATATATTGGCCCCCTCTGTATTATTAGTATATATACTGGCCCCTCTGTATTATTAGTATATATAATGGCCCCTCAGTATTATTAGAATATATAATGGCCCCCTCTGTATTATTAGTATATATAATGGCCCCCTCTGTATTATTAGTATATATAATGGCCCCTCAGTATTATTAGTATATATAATGGCCCCTCTGTATTATTAGTCTATATAATGGCCCCCTCTGTATTATTAATATATATAATGGCCCCCTCAGTATTATTAGTATATATAATGCCTCCCTTTTTATTATTAGAATATATAATGCCCCCATTGTAATTTATTTGATATATAATGCTCTCCCCCACCCCCGTAGTGTTCCCAGTACTACCAGTTTTAGCATAGATACATAAAAAATAAATACTCACCTGCATTCCGCTCTTTGTCACTTTCCTGAGCATTTTGGTCTTGCAAAAGTGGTAGCGAACACATCACTGTGCCCTCCAGGCGGTCAGTGATGTCATGGTGATTTCCTGCCTCATAGGCTTCCGTGCCGTGCATTAAACCCCCTCCACAGTCTAGCAGCCGGCCCCGCATCCCCCTCCTTTGCTGACCCCCCCCCCCACTTCTACTTTAAAAAAAAAAGTTAAGACAAAACAAAATACAGATATTGTACTGCAGCTCTAGGCCACAAAGCCTGTTGCAGTTCTTTTCAGTTATTAGATATTTGAAACCGCTCAGTCTACTAGTGTTATTTCTATTCGTACTCCCTGCTATGATCTCAGGTTAATGGGGCCATTGGATAAACTATTACGCCTCCACAAAAAAAATTCTGAGGGAAGATCCCATTTTCTCCAGGTTTCCCCCGCAATATCTCACTTGACTGATCTAAAGTAGACTTTCTGGTCTCTCTCCTGCGTCTTTGACAAGGCAACCTCAAGGTTTTGTACTTTGGCTTCTGAACTGTCCTGGAAAAATGAGGCCTTAGTGTCAGGCTTCTGGGAGAGTCTGTCTGATCGCATAAAGGATGAGGTGGCAGGTTTTGATATCCGAGCTACCTTTGACAATCTGATTATCCTTTCTACTAGTATTGGCATCTCATTGAGAGAGTCTTGTAGTTATACCTGCTTTACTGTACAGGCCTTGCTGGACTTCCTACATCAGCCTTGTTGAACCCATACCGCACACCCACAGCGCGTTTGGTAAAGTCACTGTGATGTCACTGTGATGGCGCTCCCGGAATACTCCACACCCAGAATATATCACTTTATGTTCTGCCTGGGTCTACTAGTCCCCTTCTGCTGGGATTGCCAACGCTCCATTCATATAGTCCCATCTTCTCTTGGGCAGATTATGCATTGGGGTTCTCCTTGTCCCAATCGTCTGGCTGCTGTGCTGCCTGCTCATGGTCCTCGAGTGGCCCAGAATCTACCGGGGCTGCCCCCTGCCTACACCGGTTATATTGATGCTTTTGATAAGAAGAAGGCGGAGACTCGGCCACCACATTATCTCTATCCTGTTAGAGGAACAGACAATGAAAATAATGGAAGTGCCACATCCGGCACATAACTAACAGGAGTCCGTTTGGTAACCATTTTTTTACCGGACAAAAAAGTCCTGCATGTAAGATTTTTTTGTCTGATCTTTTTGATGGAATATGCGACCGGGGCCCTGAACGGAGTCTCCAACGCTGATGTGAACAAGGCCAGAATCATTGTCTGAGGGCAACAGATTGTGGTGTGTGAACAATGATCCTCTGCCCACAAACAATGATTTCCTGTGTATCCATAAACCAGGCCGCCTCTGTCAGCCAGTGGGTATGACAAAAATATCTGAGATGAGAAAATCTCTTTTATTATAGGATTAAAAATTTTAAAAAATTTATTCTTCCAAAACAGGATTTATCAGATGTTTACAAGAAGCTGTCATGTCGCATGAATGAAGCTTTTAAATTCAAATTTACCCCCTGAAATAAACCTGTGAATCACCCGGAGATATATTGTTTGGCTTTACTGTATATAGCTGTATGGCTCTCATCATTTATGTATTTTAGTTTTTTATATTTCCCACCCCTGGAGTTTTGGTTTTATATTGAAAAAGTCTAATAAATTGGTTGGAAAGAAAACAGGACAAATGCGTAGTAAAAATGTAAAAAAATGCATGAAGTGTATTTGTTATTCAACAAGCAGAGGAAAAATGAGTGGACGACCTAATGGCCGGTACTTATCTGACACAGAAAATACTAATAATCCATCCACATGACTCCATTCATGATCTGCAGGTAATAAAGAAGGAGAGGATACATATGAAACACATATATGAGCATCACTTGGTCACTGACTTCATGTTACCATTATTCAGGGGGTTAATTAACAGATGTGACATCACCAGCGATTCCCACCGACGATATATCCCTCAGCTCCAGTATCTAAATTGGTTTACCATTAAACCGCAGGATTGTACATATGGGGTTAATTATCACAGATCACCCGGTCAGATAAATCAGTGATATAGTCATCATGCCACCAATATCACTGTCTCCGCACAAGTCCACATAAGTTATAAAAATATTCCCCGGAGTGTCGTTACTTCTCCCCATGTCACTCTGGACTCTCCCGTAGTGTGGGTGGAGGTGTGAATACAGAGATAAGAAGCAAGGTTCATGGGGACAGTTCATCCTCTCTTCTTCTCTTCCTTATATCCACAATACTTTTCCTCGTGGATCTTGGTCACAGTTGATCTCAGAGATTTATTATTTATTTTTTTATGCTTTCATAGCATTTCCCACAGTCCAAATAAGAATACGGCGTCTTCTCTGTGTGAATCCTCTGATGATTTTTAAATCTTTATTTCCATGTAAAACATTTTTCACATACAGAACATCAAAACAGATTCTCCTCTGTGTGACTGCTCTGATGACTAAGATTGGCTTTAGCAATAAAACATTTCCCACATTCTGAACAT